>OX155958.1:9239770-9451123 GCA_944548615.1 Micropterix aruncella
TAATGATTCCTTTTAAACAACTTAACTCTCTGACAGTTTTAATCGTCAGTACAGTAAAATATATTTTTTTTGTATTTTCTCCTATTTACCCACAAACAAAAACATCCGGCGAACGAACTTATTCAGTTTTTTTCATGCCCTGAAAAGTTTTCTTGTTGGCATGTACGAGGTCTCACATATAGAGCGACAATATAAGGTTCTGGATGTACATTCTACATAAATAGTATTTAAATCAGATAATTGGGGTTATTCCCGTTGGTAAAAGTGCGAAAAGTAAGCGTTTTGCGATATTTACAATTCGTGATTACGTGTAAACGAGTCCGCAAGCAAAAACCCAGATACGACGAATAAAAAGCTTATGAAGGTAAACTTTCGTATGTCTTATAAGTGTCGCAAGTTTACGAATATTCAACATATGAAAATTACACAGATAAGCAACCGAACAAGCAAAAGGTAAAGTGAATCTGCCAACTAAAAACATGTTATATATATTATTTGAAAAAAGAAATATACATACAACTAGAGCCTCTGGAAGTTTTGACGAAATGATCTCCCGTGAAGTGAGCGCAGAATACTTAGGACAAAAACAGTCCACTGTCAAGCTCCGCCACATGCCCGTAAGAGGCCAACGCCTTATCCGCGAGATAGCCAGGAATGCTACCCAGCGGGATTACACTCACGCCCTTACTTCCAGTTGCGACAAGATTACTCCAGTCTCTCGACTCGTTACGAATTCGAGGTCGCTTGCGCGGTCTTCTTCCTTACTTAGCGGTGAAACGGTGTCAACCAAATCTATCGCGGACCACGGCATCCTTTGCCCGGCTCTTCACCCTGAATCGGGTAGCCGATGGTCGTTTCAAGAGCAGTCGCCGTGAGGTCAGCAACCACCCCCGCTATAGAGCGGGTGTGGTTGCTGTACTGCTTTCAGCCTCCCCTGACTGTTAGTCAGAATGCACAATCGATTGGCTTACGCCGCACGCTATTTAAGAAGCGTATCTTTTTCTGTACCGTCGGATCATCTGCTTCACGGCACTTTGCAGGCGGGTCTTTTTGTTTGGATTCGGCTCATCTTGAAGGACCCAAAATGGTCGATTGCTGTTTTGTTTCGAGGTCGTAGCTGTGAATCAATGTTTCATCACCTGTTACTATGCTCCTCACCAAATTTCACTCTTCGTTGAATCTGGTAAGCATGGCATTGCACTAAGTGACGCGTCCCGTTTTTTGGGCCTCAGTGAAATCGTGTGGGATCCACCGCGAGCACAGCTTTCTCACAGCGAAATGATTGTGTAGGATTGACTGTACTTGACTCATGCCTATGCCTAAGAACGCCTGAATCTCAAGGTAAATCACATGCGTGTTTGTTTCAATTATACAGTGCACATCATTAATGATTTCGTTAATGACAGATAATATAAGTGTAAGTGGCCTGTTCTGTAAGTTTTCAGTGTGTGACCTGTGTATACAAAATTACAGTGATGAATTAAAAACGATAATTAATTGATCATATCACAGGATTATTCAGCATTTTCTATCTGCGAGCCACTATGAGTAAATCGAAAACTATAGCAAATACATCGGTTTTATGAAATGAAAAATAATTTTGTTTTTTTTCAAAGGCATAGTTTTTGATAAAATTTTATTTTTCTTTAGATGACCCTGGGGTCGATAAACACATACTGAAATACTTCTACATCCAGTCAGGACATCCGCTGAAATAATTTATAGATATGACGATAATATTACATTATATATATTTACATAACTTCGTTTAATCATAGAAGAGTTCATTCCAATCTCGATAAATATAATTAGGTTTAAAATAAATATTTCGTTTGCAAAACTTTGCAGGGTATTAGATACCCTGTCACATCGACGCCGGGTTAAATCGGCAATGTTATATAATAAAAACTTGTGTTATACAGCTATTCGTCTGCAGAACCGGATAATGAGGCGATCACCATTCCGATGTAATAAATGTGACCCAGGGTGAGGAGGATATTGAGTAACGATCACGCATGATCTTTATCTTTTCCTGCTCAAAGGGTTAAGCACGCTTTCATGTATGTTATGCATATTTTTGACAGTTATCTCTCTGCCTCTTTACTGTCATGCAGTGTGGGTAATATAAATGAACGTTTAAAAGTATTACTTCCTCTTATTACCCCACGAAATACGCTTAAAGTTTCGGAATAAATCCTTATTCCGATCAGAAGCAGTAAAATTATGTGCCACAATAAATATAGTGCCAAGGAGATTCACATCCTTTGGACAATACCAATAGCAATTATACAGTGCACATCATCAATGATTTCATTAATGACAGATATTATAAATGTAAGTGGCCTGTTCTGTAAGTTTTCAGTTTGTGACCTGTTTATACAAAATTATAGTGATGAATTAAAAACTATAATTAATTGATCATATCACAGGAATATACAGTATTTTCTATCTGCGAGCCACTATGAGTAAATCGAAAACTATAGCAAATACATCGGTTTTATGAAATGAAAAATTAGTTTCATATTTTTTTTAAAAAGGCATAGTTTTTGATAAAATTTTATTTTTCTTTAGATGACCCGATAAATACATACTGAAATACTTCTACATCTAGTCAGGATAGCCGCTGAAATAATTTATAGGTATGCCGATAATATTACATTATATATATTTACATAACTTCGTTTAATCATAGAAGATTGCTTCGAGATTAATCAATATTTTAGGAAAACACTTCGATATTTCAGGATTGACACAGGTGTTGCTTAAAAAAAGTCTCATTCAGTGGTTAATTATTAAAGGAAGAAAGGAAACTAAAAGTATCATCATGGTATTTCAAAAATAGCAACACATTTACACACACACACCATTTACACACCCTCACATCTCTAGCAATATAAATTGCCCATATGTAAACAAGACTGAATTCAGATTTTTATTTTTATATAATGACAATATTTTGTACTTAAATTTATTTTATAATTATTTTCTACTACTTTCATTACTTAACACTTCGAGTAGCGGCATAATTTTATGGCAGACCGCGGCAATTTATTGAAATTTCTTGCAATATCGCCGCGCTCGACAAAAAGTACTATAACTATGGAACTTTTATAGCAATCATAAAAAAAATAACTTTGCAATGATGGCATTGAAATTTTCTATGTGGAATATTGAAATCTCATTTTGTAAAACAATTATATAATTTTGAATAAATATGAGGAAGTCGAAAAAGTGAAAAAAACTCGGCATTTCTAACTTACTTGTATTTGTAACCCATGAAAATTTTGATGATTTCTCGAAAAACAAAAATGATGTTTGACAATGGAATTTTACCAGAAATATCCGCGAAATGACGCTTGAAATTATTTTGGCGACCGTCTATGCATCTATGGTAATAATGAGTTATTTGGTATGGATTTTAGGATCCGTTCGAATTCCGGCTCCGGGAGCAAGCCGCCAATTTTGGTCGTTACGTAGTACAGGGTGTTCTTATGTGCAACCAAATTTGATCTTTACGTAGCCGAAGGGTTAGGATTATACTGATTTTAACGATTATCCTGTTTATTTTATTATTATTATTTTTTTAAATTAACTATAACAATTTCTTAACAACTTTATAAAACTAAAACTAAACTTCAAAATTTTAAATGTATCATATAAAATTGGCGTTTTCCCTGAAACAGGCACTGCCTAGTTAGGAGAGACGCAAAATCATTCTGTGAAAATAATTCCTAAATTTTTTTTATAATAAATATATAAATAAATAAAATAAATATGATAAATTCAAATATTTTATTGTGCTTGTAGTGTAGTAACATTGAGATTTACTATTCAGTGATGCACAACCTAGTATTTAGGCGTACAATATTTTTAAAGAACAAGTTGCTTACAAATTAGCTAAAATAGCATAGATTTAATAAGATGTAATTCGCTGAAACATTAAAAACCACATTTTAACAAAAGAGTACAACCTGAGAAATTTCCTTAATAATACATATAGTTCAAGCATATGAGATCTAAGCGTGTTGTTTCCAGGAAACAAATCCGAAAGTATTTTTCTCAACGGTCGCAAAGTTGAAAATCGGAGAAAAATACTTCCGGATTTTTTTCCTGAGAAAACCCTCAAATGCTTGGACTAATAGCCATTATTTAACAATCACATAAAATGCAATCAAGTATTTAATGTATCCCAGTAAGATAATGAAAAACTATAAGAAAATAAATAATAATTACATCATCCAGAATAAAATTATGTTAGGAAATAACCTAAAACAGTACAAAAGCATTCAATAATCAATAGAATTAGTAATGCGCTGTGATTAAATATTTTTTTTAGAAACAAGCAGCTAAAAAAACGACTTTGTCCTACATATCAAAGTGTCATTGTCAAAAATATGTCAAAAAATATCATATATCAAAATCAAAACATATTGACGCTGAATTTACAACAGGATTTTAATGATGTAATAAAAGTAATCGGCCATAAAATACTGGAAAATTAAATATCATTCAAATTTAAATGACTGCAATATATATTTCGTTTTTATAATCACTGTGTTTTTTTTTGTAAACCTACACAACACAATTGCGTTTCTCTTAATCGTTTCTCACAATTGCGTTTCTCTAAAATCGTAAATTAGTTCGTGTGAACGAGACAGAGCCATACATCAGAGCGGAATGTGAAATGAACGGTTGTCACTTTTCCGCATTAAAACTACCCACCGCAGTTAAGTTTAGTTAACGAAGAAACGCAATCGGGCCCAATGTTAAGAAATTGTTCAGAAATAAATGCCCCCATGTTACACAATAAAGATTCATGTGAGACATACTTTTTTTAATACCAAATAAATCAATTGTGCCTGAAAAAATTGTTGTTATTTTTAGAATTATTTTTTTAACGTGCCAAGAGAGCATACTCAGTTTATTTACACAAACTTTCATTTCTCTTCGATTGTTTATTTTCGGCAAAGTCGTCGAACTCGATAGGTAGTGAATTGTCGGCGTATTACACTTGGAACGGTGCTAAACAAATCATGTTAATTTCTCCCAAAGCAGAAAATATTGGTTTTAACTCGTCGTCAATACTTTCCAAATACTGGAACCATACCTTTGCGGTTACCTTGCCTATGTTGCTTACAACAATGTGCATTTGGAGCGTACTATAAATTTGAGAGTATAAACATGTATTTGCGGGGATTATAAATGCCATAGGAAAGAGGAAAGTATCGATTGGCATTTACATATTGGCGTGTGTGTGTAGTTGAGAGGATTTATTATTTTATTTTATTATTTATTATTATTTTATTTTATAATCTACCCTTCGAGTAGCGGCATAATTTCACGGCAGACAGCGGCAATTTATTGGAATTTCTTGCCATATCGCCGCGCTCGCCAAAAAGTACTATAACTATGGAACTACTATAGTAATCATAAAAAGAATAACTGTGCAATGATCGTATTGAAATTTTGTATATAGAATATTGAAATCTCATTTTGTAAAACAAATAGATAATTATGAATATATATGAGAAACCCGAAAAAGTGAAAAAACTCGGCATTTCTAACTTGTACTTGTCTTACGAAAAAATACGGAACCCTATTTAGAAATTGTAAATACTATCGTAATCTTTATTAGATTCTCTATGGAAGTTAATAATTCGTTTTGCTTACTTACATATAAAAATTGATAGATATAAGCTCATAAAAAGCAATATTTTTTTTGATAATTTCTCGAAAAAAAAAATGCTGATGTTTGACAATGCAATTTTACTAGAAATATCAGCGAAATGACGCGTGAAATTATTCTAGCGGCCGTCTATGTATCTATAGTAATAATGAGATATTTGGTATGGATTGTAGGATGCGTTCGGATTAGAAAATCATATTAATGTGAGCTCCGGGAGCAAGCCGCCAATATTGGTCGTCACGTAGTCAACGGTGTTCTGATGTGCAACCAAATTTGGTCGTTACGTAGCCGAAGGGTATTTCTATGAAAAGTCAACCTCCCGTGTTTCAATTCAAGTTCAAGTTCTTTATTTTCATAATTGTTCAGATTACATTTCTTCAGTGCAAATATTTTTCATAGACACATTACATACATGGAGATTGATGAACATTATTCAGCTATATCTTCCAAGAAAATGTAAATTGCCTAAAATGTCTCATTTATATTTACTCGATTTTGACTTATATGCCTGTTTACTCGATTTTGTTTACTCATTTTATATGCCCGGTGCCCGAAGGCACTCCAGCTATTGTGGACAAAGCCCGTATATACACACCCGATATACACATTATAGAATAGAATTCATATAGTAATCAAAAAGAATATTTTATAAAAATTGGTTGTCACCCCAAAACTTTCCCGGCACGTAGCCAAGAACTAATTCGATATGAATATTAATTTCATAAATAAAATCGATGAGCGTCCTCTCTCGGCCAGCGAACGAACCGGTCTGGGTTCCGTTACACAACGCGCTCAAGCGACGCGGTTCGTTTCTCAGCTATCTCGGACACCTATTCCTTAATAATTGATTATTATTTATGGCGGCATTTAAATATTATTAGTGTAGCTGATATATGAGATATTCCAACCAAAAAAATAATAATGTGAGGTCGGCCCAACAAGGAAACTGTTTTCCAAATTTCGAGTCTCTTAATCCAATTCTTCGAAAATGATATATAACTAGTGCGCCCCCTGGCGGACCGATTTCAACCACGGCTTCTTTTCAACCGTGCCCAAATGATGCGTGCATGCCAAATTTCAAACCAACTGGATGAATAGTTTGGGCGCTATCGAGGAGGAATACATACATGTAGACAGACACAGACAGGCAGACAGATATATACACAGACACACTTAAATCTGGAAATGATCTTAATCGTCTCAAGGGGCTCAAAATTAATATTTCTGTCTTCATCTCAAAAAAAAAATGTGTGTGTTCACAATACTTTCCCTCCTGGTGGGTTGGTGGGTCGGAAAAGTAAAATAATTTTAAAACGGTATTATTATTATGTATTTACCTAAGATTTGAGAGAGTTTTTTGGTAATACTCGGTTTTTGGGCGACATAGTTGCCGCATCCTCCCCCCAATTTGTCATGCAGCAAAATTTGGTCATCGTCAAGGGCTCAAAATATTGTGGTTGAAATCGGTTTATCAGGGCGCGCAGTAGTCATACTTCAATCTCGAAATATCGCAGTTAGAGACTTGAATCGGTACGCGGATGCCTCGTTGGACCGGAATTACGCTGTTAAATTTTGGCAGGAACAAGCGACGAAAGTAATATACAAGCGACGTCGTATATAAGCGACGCAAATAATATTTAAAGTGCGCTATACTTAGGAAATACCCATTGATATGTTTAATAATTCCATAATCACTTTCAAACACTCCGTAAATCAAACCCTAACCGATACAATAAGCTGACTATTCGTTTTTAGCTATTTTGTTGATTATTATTATTATTATTATATTTTACATACGCTATTACTAATATCATACACGCTCACACTCCACACTTACACGCTCAACACACTCCCACAAACACATCCTGCAAACTAGACTCTTATGTAGTTCTAAAATTGAAGGTACATTAGTTTTATTAAGAAGTTTAAAAAAAACGTAATTTATGTAATTTTATTGAAATCCGTAACCGGTTTTATTTGTTGTAAATCTACATACATTAAAAAAAAATATTATTACTGTAATACTGTGTGATTTCTCAATAAAGAATTGAATTTAATTGAATTGAATTGAATTATAAATACAATTGTTCACTTTCTGTAACGGCAAAAAATAATACATCATTTTTGGCAAAACACTTTTTTAATACCACGGAATATACTACAAATATACTACGTGGTTGAAATCGGTCCACCTAGTCATAATTTAATCTCAAAATATTTAACTTGAGAATATTGAAATCCGGTACACGGATGTGTTGTTGTGCCAAAACCAAATTTTGACATTTTGGTTAAAATATCTCATACAAGCGACACTAATAAATTTCTAAACTCATATTGGAAAAAATACCATTTTAATAAGATCGGTAGCCTCACATTCGAGGGGTTAAAATAATATTCAAATGAAATCAAAATCAAAATTTTGAGGTGACCCAAACGATTTTTCTTCTTTAAAGAATTACCAACCAAGAGGCTTACTTATACTTATCCCTCGTAAGAAAGTGAAGAAACATAAAAGGCTGTCGCATGCAGTGTAGTTAAATTTGCACTTAGAACTTAAAACCCACTCAAATATTGTGGTCGTTCGCGTGGGTGCAATTATGTCGTTCATAAATGCAATCCGATACCTAGAAAAGTTGGATGTCCACAGTGTGACGACATGATGCAACCTAACTAATAGACCGTGTGTGTACTGATGTTGTTGAATTACGAAAGCAGCCGTAATGACCGTCCGATATAATAAGTACAACACTAGTAGATTCGCGCTGGATTCGAAATTGAGCATGACGGAGATGTTGCCAACCATCTTCATCGACATAAATAAAGGCGGTCGAGTGTTAACAATGCTGATGACTTAAGAACTTTTATTTCATTCGATGAAAGGTTTCGTTGTCTGTTGTCTGCTCTCCGTCGCCGCAAAAACATCCTGACTTTTCACATCGCGGTTGCACATCGACTCAGAATGATATTGTAAATAGGATAGACAACGAATTTACCGCGTGAAATTTGAAGCACCCGACGTTTCGGTGACGTTGCAGCCGCCGTTGTCAAGGGTAGACTGAAGAGTTGTCAATCCGTTGTTTTGCTGGTAGGCCGCATATCGTTGCCGCCACTGCGTAGGTTATAACGGTGGTGGAGGGCCGGGCTCGAAGCAATATTTTTAAAATCTGTCTTGCACACAAAACTCACTGTATCCTGTCTTACGTCTTTGCGTTCGGCGTTCGGCGGCGGGAACATTTTAAGATGAGGGTTCCACGTAGAAGAGAGTTTGTAACCGTCGTAACTTCAATAAGTTCGGGGTTCTTCTTATTTCAATGGCTTCCCAGATCATGCGAGGAAAGTAGAATTGTTTCTATCCTATTTATAATGTCAAACAACCGCGATAGTCTTCGATTTTATACAGAATGATATTGCTATGCATATTGAGATTTTTCAATTTTCTAAAAATAATTAATATATCATCAAGTTTCGTGACAGCTACAGCGAGTAGTTAATGATGCAAGTTAATAAATCAACCATTCGCTACTGGTGATAACCTGACAACCAACAACTTACCAATATTTAATTCTTTGTCGTGTTACTTTCAACATAATATTATTAACTGAAAAAAAGCTGTCGTAACCATCGAAAGACTTAATAAGCACGATAATATAGCCTCCATTCAACAGAAATCTTAAAGTGCAAGCTTTTCTAAATTTGATAATTAATGAGTTTCTTTAATGGATGTTTTTTATCTGTATTTAAATCTGTTTTTTAAAAATAGTTAATGAGATAAATGGCGACAGATACATGAAATACTAATGATTTTTTACATATTTCCAAGCCCTCCAAAGGATTTGTCAACTCATTGACTTATTTGGCACTAGAGAAATTGAAAAAATTATATATGAAAATAAAAATAAAAATATATTTATAAACATTTAAAAAAATCTAAATCTGAACATTCTTATAGTCATTATGGCTGTCTCGAGACTTGGCTTCTTATAAGATTATAGAAGTTTATGAAATAAAACTTCAACTAATCTAACTATTCGTATAACATTTCTAGCTGAAAGATTTGTTATTATAACTATTATTTTGATTAGGCGATGTGATGCTTAGAGTTATACTCCTCCATGGCTCATTAATTTTTCAGGGCAGTCAAACCGGGACTTTCGTCTGTAACTTAAACGATGTAACATTTTGGAGGGAGCTAATGGGCCTTGCTGAGATGGCCACGAAGACCCATTCTGTTCAGGGTTGGTCACACTCACGGGTCGACACCCATCCGGCGGCCTCCACGCATGTAGTGCAAGCCGGGGTAGGACTCTGGTCTTAGGTCTAGTTTCCCCTAGGAATCAACCTTCTGGCGCTCCTGGGCGGTCTGCGCACAGTACGGCGTAAGCCAATCGATTGTACATTCTGACTAACAGTCGGGGGAGCCTGGAAGCAGTACTGTTTCCTATAGAGCGGGGGTGGTGGCGGACCTTACGGCGACTGCTCTTGAAACGACCATCGGCTATCCGATCCTGGGTGAACAGCCGGGCAAAGGATGGCGTTGTCCGCGATAGATTTGGTATACACCGTTTCACCGCTTCGTAAGGGAGAGGACCGCGCAAGCGACCTCAAACTCGTAACCAATCGAGAGACCGGAGTAATCTGGTCGCAATTGGAAGCAAGGGCGTGAGTGTAAGCCCGCTGGGTAACACTCCTGGCTATCTCGCGGTTAAGGCGTTGTCCTCTTGCGAGCATGTGGCGGAGCTTGGCGGCGGATTGTTTTGTCCAAGTCTTCTGCGTTCACTTCACGGGAGAGAGAACGACTAATCGTTAAAACTTCCCGAGGTGACGGGTTCGCCCGTTGTAGTTGACAACTCTATATGTAACATTTTGGATTGACATAAAATGTAGACTTCCTAGCAATGTGTAAAAAATCGGTTGTTACCAAGGACTGATTTCATCTAAATATTAATTACATAAATAAAATCGTTGAGCTCTGCTTGTATATGAGATATTGCAACCAAAATTTCACAACGTATTCCTGTCGGCCTTTCGGCCCAACAAGGCATCTGTGTACCAAATGTTAAGTCTCTAGATCCAATATTTCAAGATTGATATATGACTGGTGGACCGATTTCAACCACTTTTTAAATCTTGACATGTCCAAATGAGGCCTTCATGACTAATCTTAGCTCAATCGGATTAAGCGTTTGGGCGCTACCGTGAAAGAATACACACAGACACACACAGATAGTCAGTCAGACAGACAGACAGAACTCAATCTGGAAATAGTCCTAATCGTATTAGGAGAGCTCAAAATGGACATTTCCGTCTTAATTGCCTTCTGGTCGGTTGGTGGGCCGGTAAAGTAAAATTATATAATAGAATAAAAGAGAGACTACCTCTCAGGTTTTTAATTACTTTTAACTACAACAAAAAAATACTGCATTATGGCTTTCCTGTCATTTGAGGATTTCAACAAGTTCGATATTTTATACCGCTAATTTAATAGTTTTCATGAGAAACCTCAATAATTTAATTAGTCAACCGCAGTATTGCTAAAAACTGAGATTGTGCAGATGTTACGCATACAGTGACAGCTAGAGATTAATTTGTTCTCGTGTGAAAGATCATGATTAATTATAACTGTTCCGCAGTGCAACACAACTGTTCACCGAAGTGACGAAATTGCATTTAAAACGCCGAGTTCATGCGAGTCACGATGGATCAGATACCCATCGACCGGCTACCGAAACAACAAAAGATATACGTAAGTGATTGTAATCTGTGCTACGGTAGCTTTATGTTTTCGACATTTTGCGAGAGAGGGAGATTTGCTTTATATTTTGGAATGTTTATAAATGCTATTTTGGCGTGTTATTAAAAAAAAAGTACTTTTAATTGTCCCAATATCGGAAAAAATCCGTCCGAAGCCGCGTTGAAACACTGGTTCCCGTTAGATCACCGAAACTTAGCAGCGTACGGCGTGGTCAGTACTCGAATCTGTGACCGGTGACCTGAATACTGCCACGTTATATTGGATCCTTACCTATGAAGTTGCTGTTCTATAAAGGAAATTTAAGGCCAAACACTTTGCAGTTTACAATTATCTATGCAGATTTATCTATATATCTAGGCATTTTATTGGGAATTGCTTAATTCCTCTGCTGTAAAACTGTCGTGGAGAGGAAACAGTGAATGCTTTGAAGACGTTTTTCACCGATTCTTCAAAGTTGTTTTTTCCCTTGTAAAAAGTTATCTAAATTCCTAAAAAAATAAAGCTCTATTAAAGCAAGTACGGTGAGTGACCAAGTCTTCGGCCGCAACTCCTGCAACTTTGCAACTGTTCTCAGTGAAATCTGTAGATATACGTTGTCATGCAGAAGCAGTGGCGTTGAGCGATTGATCAGGCTCGGTTATTTAATCATGAGCTATTTCATCATTGTATGCAGTTCTTAACAGTACACTGTAATAGAAAACATCGTTCATAACTGTAATAGAAAATACCGGCACAGGATCTCATATTTGAAAGTAATGCAAATTTTCGACTTCACCTTGGTTGTACAAACGAAAATATTTGAGCAAAATCAAATGACGAAAGACAAATAAACAGCTGATTCTTAAAAAAGAATAACATGGCCTTAAAGTAAAATTTATTTGAATTTGAAATTTCAACTCAAACCCAAGTTATCAGAGTTCAAAGTGGTCAGTGTGAAACAACAGCAATTACATAGGTAAGGACTTAATCTTATAAAAAGACGGCCGCCTGTAAGATAATCGTCGTTAGACATTAAGGTGGGCCGTTACAGTATAAAAGATGAAAAAAAAAGATCCATAGTAATAGATAGGTATATCATTTCAAATCTAGTGGATTCAAAAGTCTGTGCCAAATTTAACCTAACTATCCACGCCCCGCAACTATGTCTCTTCTTTCTACAAAGTTTCCCCGTTGAGTATGATACGACCAAATCTGGTTGTGAAACAATTATCCGTTGAGTATGATACGACCAGATCTGGTTCCGCGTTTTTTTCACTTCTTTGACGTTCTCATATTTAATTCATAATTATCTAATTGTTTTACAAAATGATATTTCAATATTCTATATTCGAAATTTCAATGCAATCATTGTGCAGTTGTTCTTTTTATGATTGGTGTAGTAGTTTCGTAGTTATAGTACTTTAAGTCGATGTCGCCGAAAATCCTGCAAAAGAGACAGATGCATCCATGAAAATACCCATTTACTCCAAGGGTTAATCCCAAATAAGCAACCTCAATCCAAATTTGTATTCGATAGTAATCATAGCAGACAGTAGCCATCTTGGTGAATCATATATTATATCGTATATCCGGGATGAACGGGCATTTTTTATTGTGAGTAAATCTGTACATAAAATTATGGAAACAGTTTTTCTTTTCATTTTAGAATGTTCAATATTTTATTTTCTCAGTAATGAAGAACCACATCGAAAAAAACTGTAATAGATTGTAGCAAAAAAAAACTTTTAATTCAATATTTTATCTAAAACTGTACGTTTATATCCTGTAAACAAAAATCTCGTTATATCAGTCAATATAAAAAAAAATGTTTCGTTTGTTAAAAAAAATCTCTTGTTTAGTTATAAAATACCGAGTTCCTTCTTGAAAAGTTTTTTGTGCAGTCGCTTCTACCTGTATTAGGTATCTAAATTATTTTTGAAAAATATCGAGAATTTAATAGTGTTATATCAGTCTTAAATATTGACGAGGGAGGTCGCCAAATTTATTATTAGTTTTCAAAATGACCTCGATTTACCCAGAATAATGTTTCAGGTAAAGAACAGGTAAGGGTCAGGAGACGATTTTGAATCTACAACTTATGATTTGGACCTGAGAAAAGATATTGAATATCCTAAAGTTGTAAAGTGTTTTTTTTATGTTCAATTTTCTGATAGCGGAAAGTTTTATTGTAGTATTATTGTATAGGCCTAAATAAAAAAATTAAAAATCCTGGATGACTTTCAACTCAGTTTCACATGTAGAATTCTTCTATACCAAAAAAATCCCGTAATGAAACCTAAGATAAAAAAAAATATTTTCGTAAATTTTTTTTCTTCACATACAGAATTACCCTTGGAATGATTTGTCCAGCAGTCGCAAATACCCCATATTAATAAAAAATATAACAAATCAATCAATCAACTAAATTCATGGGCTTAACCCGTAATGCTCCGAATACGTATTTAACAGTAGCTATTTTACCTATTTTTTTCAAAGCAAATAACAACGACATTTATCAACATAAAAAAAAGGTTGTAATAAAAAAAGACTTTCCCGGCAAGTAGACAACCCCCCCCCCCCCGCCCGCGACAACCTAAACTTCCCCCGCGCGGAAAATCGTACTATTTGTAGTATTTTCTGTGGTATTGAAATCTTGAACAATACTCAAGAAATTATATAATATTTACGTAAATATGCAGATTTTAAAATATTATTTGTGTTGCTCGTATACGAGATATTCCAATCAACCTCAAGTCTTTATGTCCCATATTTCAAGATTGAAGTAGGTATGACTAGCGCGCCCTCTGGTGGACCGAGTTCAACCACGACATTTTTAACTCTTGCCATGCTCTAATTTTAGCTCAATCGGATGATGCGATTGGGCGCTATCGTGGAAGATCACATAGACAGACAGACACACAGACAGACTTTAATCTGGAAATGGTTCTAATCGTCTCAAGATATTTCAATCATCACTTAAAAAAATGCGTTCACAATACTTTTCCTGACGGAGAGTAAAATACGAATTCCAAAAAATATGAATATATTTTTTTACATGAAAAATTCAATTTGGTATTGCAATAATCCTACAATTTGCATACAAAGAGAAGTAAATGGACGCATATATTTGACGTAACAAACTACGGCCGTGAATGCAATTTTCACAATGAAGAGATTAGGCCTGAGCTGATCTCCCACTTGAGGTCATATCGTATAAACATCAATAAATACAAACACGATTGTTTTTATACGGCCATTCAGATTAATAAGGCCACTGGGCCACGAAATACACCGGTCAAAGGTAATGCAATTAAGCTAAATACTGCGAGTGCGAATACCGAATATATCGCAATAGGAGGGCGCCGAGCGCGGTTGCTCAACGAGATGTGACGAAGCAAAAAAAAATGTATTTTGGCAATTCGCAGTCGTGACTGGGTCGTTTGCAACGAAAGCGTAGCTGCGACTCCTCTCGATACCATCGCTGTAGTCTTGTGAACCGAGTGTAACGTAAGGCCGGGCGCGCACAGGGCGATCCGGTTGCGATCCGGTACCGTTCCGGTTTTGAAAATACAACACAGCTAATTTGCATGAACTTTTCTGCACCGGTTTGTATTGGCAGTGCAACTCGTTATGTTAATTATTGACATTTGACCTATTGACCCTCTCTCCCTCTCTCCCTCTCTCCCTCTCTCCCTCTCTCCCTCTCTCCCTCTCTCCCTCTCTCCCTCTCTCCCTCTCTCCCTCTCTCCCTCTCTCCCTCTCTCCCTCTCTCCCTCTCTCCCTCTCTCCCTCTCTCCCTCTCTCCCTCTCTCCCTCTCTCCCTCTCTCCCTCTCTCCCTCTCTCCCTCTCTCCCTCTCTCCCTCTCTCCCTCTCTCCCTCTCTCCCTCTCTCCCTATCTCCCTCTCTTCCTCTCTCCCTCTCTCCATCTCTCCCTCTCTCCCTCACTCCCTCCCTCTCTCACAATCTCCCTCTCTCCCTCTCTACCTCTCTCCCCTCTCCCCCACTCCCCACTCCCTGCCTCCTTCCCTCCTTCCCTCCCTCCCTCCCTCTATTTCTCTTGGTACTTAAATCATAGACTAAAGAAACTCGACTGATCAATTGTGGTCATTTGGCTTCACATTCAGGCTCCCACTCTCCCTCTCTCCCTCCCTCCCTCCCTTCCTCCTTTTGTTTTGAAAAATAGTGTAAAACGCTATGAGCACGATGCGTTATTTAGTGGTAGATAAAATATCGCTAATATAGTTTATTAGCGATATTCAACCGATAGATGATAGCGAAACGATAGCGATATTCAACCGATTTAACCTACCGATAGATGGCGCAGCATGCTCAACGCTTTCCAATATTTTCTTCAATAGATAAGAATTACAAATTTGAGAAATAAAAACACCAAAAATTAAAAAAAAACAAAATATTTGTTTTTGTTATTTCCAAAATTGTATATCTAAAAGTTATTTACTTCATCGTACTGATTCACCCACTACAAGCATGTCATTAATAAAAAACTCACCCTATAAGTTCCCCTATATATTTACTTGTTCACCATTCTATACCGGATCGCTTAGTGGTGTACCTGCCTTATAGCCCAAGCGCATCCGCAGTTTTCAACAGTGGAAATAACGTGTTTAAGATTATCTAATTTTATCTCTGAATGCACAGTTAGGTAATGGCATAGCGTTCGCGTTTATGCTTATTCGGGAAAGGAGTGGATTATTCAAAGTGTAGGCCGCATGATAATTCGTGAATCAATCGAACGAAAGTGTAATTACCTAATAGGATTGATTAAAAAGACGTTATGAATTAGTATTGCGAGATTTTGTAATGATATTGAGTACGAAGCGTTATTTAATCATTGCGAAGCCGTCTGATCTTTACGAGTTTTGACTCTCTCGCTCTTACATGTATGTAAATACAGTCTGGCCATTAAGAGTAGAAATTAATTCGACGAGGGGGGGGGGGGGGGATTTTTACTAATCCTTATGACAGATTCCTCTTAGTTAGGTTCATTCATGGGCGTTCAGTGCGTTCATTTTCTCATTAATTCTCGTCATTCATATTCTTTTGCGTTATTCAAATTCTCGTTATTCATATTTTTGGAGCTAGAGAAGTCGTTTTTAGTGTCTCAAAATGTACTTCTAGGTACATGTTAAGGTTATGTTTTGTGTGAAATTTCGTATAGTTTAACCACAAATTGTTGGTACCTAACTGTCGCAATCGTAGTCAAAATTAATGATTATTGCACAGACGCGCGATTAACGTTTTTTTCATTTTGTTTCAAGCTCACAATCATTCAAACATCGATGTTACGTGATAAAATCAGTAAAGGAGCAGAAAGACTAGTCTGAGTACAATCCGCCTTTTAGAAGACATACTGGGATATTTCCCTAAATGATTTAGTCTTACTATTCTCACATTACTGTGTCGCAAAATAAACATTTTTTCCCCAAAGCGTACGGTCTACTCTTTCTGGCCAGACTATAGGTATGCAGTAAAGCATTAGGGCATCAAGAGATCTGTAGAATCTATTAATATAAAAGATATAATTTATTAACGCAAAGTGGGCACTAGTATTCCTAAACTACATTCCTAAATATAAAAAAAAATTAATAACCTTTTTCTAATATATGTTCGCGGTGGGTTTTCCTAATTTACTATTACACACAATGGGCTCGATTGCGTTTCTCAGTGAACTAAAATCAGAAGTTAGTTCATGTGAAGGGGACAGAGCATTACGTTAGAGCGGAATGTGAAATGAACGGTTGCCACTTTTTCGCATTAAAACTAACCACCAAAATTAAAGCAGCTGAATCTAAGACCGCGCGAAATGTGTTCATACTTATTCGGTCGACTATAAGTTCAACAGGTAGTTTTGAAGCGGGAAAATCGTCGATCGTTCATTTCATATTCCGCTCTAACTTATTGCTCTATCTCGTTCGTTTGAACTAATCTCAGTTTTAGTTTACGAAGATACGCAATCGGGCCCAATATCTGTTTAATATCAAAATAAAAGAATATGTAAAAGTGCTTACTTTCTTTCATGTATCTAGTGTTTCATGAGGCAGTGTTTTTCAACCTGTTTTAGACAGCGACCCCCTTTTTAGTAAAACAAAACTATTAACCCCCTTCTTCCCCCCCTTAGACTATTTTCTCTTCCTCATCTGTAACTGTAAGCATCCAATAAATTGTTTTTGTGACAATATTTCTACTATGGCGATGGCAAAAAAATGGCGAAAACCACAATAATTCTGTTTTTCATTTTTGAAGCTTTACCTAACTGTTTCCATCTTAGATCAACATAATTTTTGTAAAAACAATATCAAAACACATAGTAAATATGTTTCTCTTAGTAAGCTGTATATACGTTTGCATATTATATAAAGATTTTGTAATAAAGTCGATTTTTATTTATAGATTGTGGGTCGCGATCCCCCAGGGGGGTCGCGACCCACTGGTTAAAATCCCTGATCTATGGCAATGATTATTTTTGTTAGTTTTTATACAACATTCGTTACTCTTAGTTTTAAAAAAACACAGTTATCAGGCCTACCTCAATGCGGAAGTCTTCTAAGATTGACTTAGATTAAAACTGAATATTTTAAGTAATTGAATACATACATAGTAATCAGTTAATACAAATAAATAGATTTACATTAATGTCTGTGATGCTTCGTCATAAAATGTGCCGAAATCACAATTGATCATCACTGATTACATCTTCACTACCTTTTATCCGTCCTCACTAATTACTTCTTCAACTATTAATTACGTCAAGTTAGCTATCAGTATTATTAGCTGTGCAATAATATTAATTTAACAACGTTCTCGATTATCAGCGACTGACGTCCATTGACGACTAAAAAGATTGACGCCTGACAGCTTTAAAATTTAAGCAGCCGCTTGAAAAATTGCGCCAACTCTTCTGTCAACGGTGATTTATACTTCTTCGTGCGGTCTAGCAATCATAATGTAAGTACTTGTGAATGTTCAATTTTGGCGCGTGTTGCAATATTTTGATGGGGTAATTAGGATTTACTTTCGATTGACGCGTGGCACTCGTTTCATTATTACTGAAAATGATAATCAACTCTCGTTAAAGTTGACTGTGTTGGCTGGAAGAAATCGAATATCATAATTATGGCGTTATACCTAGTTTTCTCTAACAGGTACGCCATTCGGGTATAACGAATAAGAAACTCTCTCGTTATCCGACTACTTGTATATTCGAAAAGTTCAAAATAACTTCAGATAGTCTACCAAATTTTAAAATAGCTGTATATGGTAGGCATTGACATTCTTTTAGATATAAGGAAGAATAACAGTAAAGCTTAACTATCAAACACAAACGTATCACAAGCATAATATACCTTATCTATATCTTGCCTAAACTCCACAATACTCCGGATGATAACATTAAAAACAAAGGAATGGACAATATCAAATTTTCAAACATAATCAATAGTTATTGATAATAACAGAAGAAGAGCTTTTCACAATATACACTCGGGAGCAATGAATCACGGCCACCAACATAAACCTTAATATCTCGGAAACTAAGAATTATAGCTTTTTCATTGGTTATTCGGCAGTAATAATTAACAAAAGCAAAAACAAATGCAGTGAATTCGTATTTCGATTTTGAAAAATCATTTGTTTTTGTTTTTACCCCTTTGATGGCATTACTACCAAGAAATTTTAGTAATTTTATTTCAGGAGTATTAAATAGTTTATGAAATATTTTTGTTTTGAATTCTTAGCTTTTGCTATAATGAGGTTTATGTTGGTGATCCGGATTCATTACTCCCGAGTGTATTAGACGTGAACAAGAAGGCAAAAACCACCTTTTTGTACAATGTATTCTATATTATATTATATCTTATTTTTCGAACTATGTCTATCAAAGTCTGATAATAAGATTTTTTTAATAGTATAAAAACGTTGAGCACAATGCGCTATCTAGCAGTAGGTAAAATATTGCAAATATTTTTTATTAGCGATATTTACTCAATGCTTCTCAAACTTTTTTCAATAGATAAGATATACAAAAATATATTTTTGTATTTTAAAAAATATTTTGTTTTTGTTTCTCTTTTTCTCCTTTTCTCTGTTTCTCAAGTTTTTGTTATCAAAAGTTACTTACTTGCTCGTACTGTATATACTATATTTATTATTATTATACATGTACATGCAATGTATCATTTGTTTTAGTTAACTTGTAGGCTTTACTTTACACTTTTTCAAAATTATAAAATATACCTAGATTAATACATTTTCTAAAAAAGGAGAAAAATAAAGCCACCGAGCTTCAAAGCTTATTTGTCAGTACAGTTTCTCCTGCACGCAAAATATTTTACATTTATTACATAAGCAGACTAACTGTACCATTATATTTGAAATAAAGAAATAAATGAAATAACGTACCTCTTAACATGGCAGTATAAAATCGGCATTACAGCCGTCGATAAAACCACAGATAAAATTAAATGTCGTTTAAAATAAAAGTTGCTCGCTATTTCATTAATTGGCAACCGTTCCTTTGAGTAATTACCGAAGAGAAGAAAGTCCGCTCTGCTCCTGACCTTTTAGAATGCCTGCATAATTTATGGTGTCTCTTGGACTCAACACGATTATGTAAAAAGACGGTAATCATGGGGAGACAAGACTGTCTGTATTGAGACCAATATCTTGCCTGTGTGGTACCCGGATCTTGTGGAAGATCTACAATTTTGCCGCATTTCGTGTGTTCGCAGCGAGGTGTGTTTATTTGTGAAACATCCTAAGGCAAAAGGGTACTCCACCCAGGGAAAGCCTCCCTCTTGACGTGCATGCTGGGTCGTTACTGCCCGAAGTTGCTCTGTATGTGACTGCTATATATGTCTTTACGGGCGCAGTGACACTGTGTAATTTTGTATTTGTAATTAATTTTGAAATTACATATGTATTTTTCTCCATGTCTCTGATATTATAAAGGGCTTGTTCAGGCACGCGGGAACCGCGCGATTGCGAACCGTCAGCGGGCGGTTAGTGAGCGGTTGGCGTGCAGATATCGTCATCGTCAGTTCAAATATAGAAGTCGAAGAAGCAATACGTGCTCCAATGATGATGCTCCAAAAAAAAGAGAAGGCGGTATTGAGTGCATTCAATATAATGTGATCGACTCATATATGGCCAATTCGTAACCATATATCCCAAATTAGAATATTTGGGGAATATATATATATACGAGTGGTATTACCCGGCGTTGCCCGTGTTATATCTTTTCTCAAATACCAATGTATACCAATTTTCATGGCGATCGGTTGAGCAGTATAGAAGTTGGTGTGCTGCAGCGCCGTCTAGTTGAAAGTTGCAACAAAGCGGATATATATAAAAACCTTAACCATGAAAAAATACATATATATGCCAACTTTCATGGTGATCGGTCAAACGGTTTCGGAGTCTATTAAACTCGGACAGACGGGCATACAGATATACCAACATCCATTTTTATATTATATTATTTTAAAAAAAATTAAACTTTGCCTGTTTTAAAAATTTAAACTTTGAATGCCTATATATCGCTTATTTATAGCGACCGACACAATTTTCTTCCAGATTTAGCATTAACATGAAAAAAATTGGAGAGAGGTTCCTATACTACAGTTATTCCACTTTTATAACTATGTGATAATACTTACATGTATATATTTTAATTAAAGAGTTTTGAACAATGAAGCACAAATAATTAAAAAGCAGGAATAATTTCACTGTATTACCTTCACAATATTTTGAATTTAGAATAACGCTTGGCCGACTATGACGTTTGTAGGTTTAACATAGCAGCGCCATCTATGGATTACTCAATAGATAACGCCATCTGTTAAAATCGTTTGGAACTAACAGATAATTGCGAATGTCAAATAATAGACATTGCAATAAAATAATATCGCGACTATAAATTAAGACGTAAGCTATCCTATCTTTCAAGTTGGATCAAACTGCACATTGTGTGCAAATTTGATTCAAATCGGTAAAGTAGTTTAGGAGTCCATCGCGGACAAACAACGTGACACGTAATTTATATATATTAAGATATATATATATATATATATATATATATATATATATATATATATATATATATATATATATATATATATATATATATATATATATATATATATATATATATATATATATATATATATATATATATATATATATATATATATATATATATGTATGTATATATATATATATGTATATATATATATATATATATATATATATATATATATATATATATATATATATATATATATATATATATATATATATATATATATATATATATATATATATATATATATATATATATGATAAGGTTTGTAAAGAAATCCTTTTATAGGATGATGTTTTTATTTAAAATAAAATTAGTAAAAGCTACTTAAAAAGTAGCGAAGAAAATCCCAGCTTGTATTGGGAAATGCTTATGTTTGAATGAGATATACTTACGGATGTGCACGACTTTCGACGGTGCAATGTAAGTTTAAAGGTCCTTTTGCAGTCGACTAACGATCACTATTCATCCATATATCTCAAAAATCAATCTAATCCTTTTGAAATACAAAATGCCTCCAATTGAGACGAATTAAAGCGAAAAAATCAAAAATTAAACAAATTGATCATTTTGGCAAAGCCGTGACATAAATGAAGGTGACATATCGAAATTATTCAAATTTCGAATACTAATTGAATTGGTCAGGGAAGTTATGAAACCCATTTGAGGCCAAGCGTGGTACATTGCAATCAGGCCATATTGCAGATCTTTTCTCCACTTCATCAACGAACAATTCAGTGTCCAAGCGATCTATGTAAAGAAGACCCGTGCGGGAACCGCGCGATTATCGCCGGGTCTGAACCCGAGCTAAGACGTTTCGTTGTATATTATTTATTAAATACAGGGGCTCAGGGGTAGCTATGTGGGTGGGTGGGTACAGCCTTGAGTTTGCCGCCTACCCGCAGAGGAACATCGGACAACTGACAACTCTTGAACAACGGCGGTTGTAACTTCAAAAACTTCGGAAGCTTCAAACTTCACGCGGTAAAATTCGATTTTGTTTGATTTATAATATCTAGCAACATCGTTAGTCTTCCATTAAACAGGGGTACAGCCTTTGCGACAAGGGGGACATTTCCCTTTGTTTATTTTCTTGCCCCATGCTTTTGCCTTGAAGGTTTTTGGGGGTTGCTGTTGCATTCCATCTCCTGGGCAGAGAAGTTGACACACGTCTTTATAGATGCTCGTGTGGTGGAAGGAATGATACTACCCCCCCCCCCACTAACGTTGACCAACAAAATGTTAATATTGATGACGACAAATTTTCAAAAAATCAGACCGATTACAGGCAAACCGGCGGACACTTTGATATATTGAGAAGTACGAAAACTCGCATCCTCAATAATGTTATAAATAAGGCAAAAACGAATTTACCGCGTGCAATTTATAGCAGATAGACTCCAGTCTACCACGGACAACAGCAGTTGCAAACGTCGGGTGCTACAAATTTCACGCAGTAAATTCGTTTTTATCTTATTTACAATGCCAAACAACCGCGATAGTCTTCGACAAAACTAAGTTTATAAACTAGAGTATGTGTCTATAAGTAATTAGAAATATATGAAATAATAAATTAATAGTTTTAAAAAAAACACTAAAAACACGTTTTTATAAATGATCTTAAATCGTGGTCAAAGTTCATTACAAGACCTTTCTAACAAGTCTAAACACAGCTATGATACGATGTTCCATCATGAAGTTCCAGTTCATATCTTCCGACTCCATCATCAGATCAGTTCGACAATACTATATTATTGTATTGTCATCAGAACTACATATAGCTGCCAATTTTCATGACGCTACGATCCTTGGAAGATGGTTAAATTAGTTACCTTAGATCCCATTACATATTTACATACAGGTCGACCTAATAAAAGCTTGTTAAAAATAGGACTTACAACCGTTGACGACCTTTATAAAAAATACAATAAAGAATCTATAAGGTGAGGAAGATGTTTCTAGTTTATAGTATGTATCTCGGGTACCTGCTCACTACGCCTGCCATAAGACCCGTAAGTGCGAGGGAGCGCGCAATATGCGCTACTCCATTCCTACGTTGTATAACTCCGCGTGCCAGGAGCGTTCGAACTGACTATAGTAGTTTTACATTAAAATTAATATTTAATTATTATTTTTTAATGTCTTATATCGGCATAATTATTATAATTGAGTTAATCATTATAAAAATATCAATAAAATAAATGTGATAATAGCAGCACTTACCCATCTTCATGGCGGTCGATGCTGCGTAGCCATCCAGGCTGAGCATGAGGCATGGAAGGACGTGGTTTTCCAGAAAACTTGGCGAGGGTATCCATAGCAGCATCACAGCCCCAGTGACGCAAAGCCAGAGCTGAGAGAGCTGCGATCAGAGCGCAAAAAAGAATCCATAGCTCCGGGCGAAGAAGCTATCGATAAAAAAAATAAAATTATTACAATAAGACATACCAAAGTTTATTTTAAAGTGTAGGTAGGTCGTAGAAAATCGATACTGATAGATAATATACGATAGATATACATTATTTACTATAATTAAATATATTTTCACTTCACAATTAAAAGGAAAACCAACTCGAAAAGGTAAAGCATTAAACCTAATAAAAATAAATAACAAATGTGACCGAGCAGATCAAGAGCATTCTTACCACACGTCAAGGGCGTGACAGATCGAATAAGTAAGATGCTAAACAGATTCGATATAAAAACGATCTTCAAACCGACCAAAATATAGCTCGATTTTTGAGGCCTGTAAAGGATGTAATACCACTGCAAACCCCGGGTGTGTATAAAGTCGAATGCAGTTGCGGTCTAGCCTACGTTGGACAAACGAAACGGCCCATAGCCACGCGACTGTCAGAACACATCAAAGCTGTCAAAAACGTTCAGCGAGAAAAATCGGCGATCTGCGAACATATATTGGATAGCGGAAGTAACCACTGGATGCAGTTTCAAAATCCCATTGTGCTATCCAAAGAACAATTCTACTTTCCTCGCATGATCCGGGAAGCCATTGAAATAAGAAGAAGCCCGAACTTTAACAGAGACGACGGTTACAAACTCTCTTCTACGTGGAACCCTCTTCATAAAATGTTCCCGCCGCCGAACGCCGAACGCAAAGACGTAAAACAGGATACAGTGAGTTTTGTGTGCAGGAAGGATTTTCAAAATTCCCGCGCTCCGAGCCCAGCCCCCCACCACCGTTATAACCTACGCAGTGGCGGAATCGGTACGCGGCCTACCCGCAAAACAGCGGATTGACAGCTCTTCAGTCTACCCTGGACAACGGCGGCTGCAACGTCACCGAAACGTCGGGTGCTACAAATTTCACGCGGTAAATTCGTTTTCTATCCTATTTATAATATAAATAGAGTTGTCAACTACAACGGGCGAACCCGTCACCTCAGGAAGTTTTAACGATTGGTCGTTCTATCTCACGTGAAGTGAGCGCAGAAGACTTGAACAAAACAATCCACCGTCAAGCTCCGCCATATGCCCGTAAGAGGCCAACGCCTTATCCGCGAGATAACCAGGTATGTTACCCAGCGGGCTTACACTCACGCCCTCACTTTCGTTTGCGACCAGATTACTCCGGTCTCTCGACTGGTTACGAGTTCGAGGTCGCTTGCTCGGTACTCTCCTTTACGAAGCAGTGAAACGGTGTAAACCGAATCTGTCGCGGACCACGGCATCTCTTGCCCGGCCGTTCACCCAGGATCAGGTAGCCGATGGCCGTTTCAAGAGCAGTCGCCGTAAGGTCCGCAACCACCCCCGCTCTATAGGAAACAGTACTGCTTTCAGACTCCTCCGACTGTTAGTCAGCTTACACAATCGTTTGGCTTACGTCGCACGGTGCGCAGACCGTCTAGGAGCGCCAGAAGGTTGATTCCTAGGGGAAGCTAGCCCTAAGGCCAGAGTCCTGCCAGGGCTCGCACTTCATGCGTAGAGGCCGCCGGATGGGTGTTGACCCGTGAGTGTGACCAACCCTGAACAGAATGGGTCTTCGTGGCCAACTCAGCAAGAGTCCATTAGCTCCCTTAAGATTAATATAGTTAATTTCCATTACTATAGATGATGTAAATTTTCATTACTAATTATTATACAATATCTAAACAATAATCTGTACCCGCGGCTCCGCCAACGTCAATTAGAATAGAATAGAATAAATCTTTATTACATTTGTATGTAAGGTACAGAGGTACAGATGTTTTTGTTCAAAATGGTTCTATACAGTTTGCCCACGGGGCGTACAGTTTCAATTATCTAACCTAACCTAACCATTCTAATTGGGTGCGCTGAATATCCATCATTATTATCTTTTTGTCATTATTATTATCTATGCGTCTTCCATCATTATTATCTTTTTGTATCGCCAATATCGTAGTGTCTATTTTCCTACTCTGTATATATGAATTATTAATGAAATAAAAAATAAAAATTATTAAATAACTACTTATTGACGAGCTTCTTTGTAAATTACATTTTTGGTCGGGCAGCAGAAGCAAGGATGTAAAGATTTCTACCGGAACTGGCGAACCAAGCGAGCATGCTACATAGCTGGCAGTATGGAAAACACGGTTGATGGAGATCATCTCCTGCTACCTTCAGTGTTTGTCCTTGGGCTTAGTTCACTGTAATTGCTAAGCAAAACTTAATGGGAAACTGTAGGCCTTTAAATTCGAAAGGAAAGTTCGATGAGTAAGATTAAGAGCAATTTTAAGTAAAACCCTTTTCGGAACGGATTTCTTTCTTACAATAGGAATATACGGTTCACGGTTTCTTTCAATAGGGTCGGTTCACGGGGTGCCGGAGGGGGTAGAAACCAGGAGAATCTTCTTCCATATCTCCGTTCGTCCACCCCTCACGTGATACCCTTCTGGTACGCGTAAGGTTGTCGATGAACGATATCCCGGGCAGATAAAACGACCCATGTCGTTAGAACTGCCCTAAGTGGGGGGGAGGGGGGGGGGGTGGGGGGGGGGGGTTTCTCCCCCGCCTGTCACCGCGTAGCACCATTAGGAGTTTTAATAGTGATATAAAAACTGGAATTTCTAACAAAAACCACAATAATCCAGATTATAAAAATTGTAATAGTCGTAATATAAATAATTAAAATTGAAAATAGTCGTAATAGTAAAAATTAAGATAAAAATATGTCAAAATGACCGACCTGGAAATCTCAAATACCATTAAAACTCTGAACGAGGATACAGATTTTCATTCAACAAACAGCCTTTCACTGAATTAGGGTACATTTTTTGATGTGCTTTGTTATTTTTAATTTCGAATGGTAATTTGTTTAAAAAAACGTAGATATGTGGTGGTGTAATAGGTATCCTTGTAAGTTGGACCTTTGTCCAGCGCTGCAACCATTCAAAAAGTCGCATTTCATAAAAAGTTTTGTAGTTAATAGATCTCCAGACGTGTACGATTATTATCAAAATTAGAGGTTTTCCAACCGTCAATTTTAATTAATGAATAACCGACAATTTTAATGACGACATGCCGGAAGGATAAAGGCAGTAAGAAATTCGACGGGATATTGGACCGCTCCTTGTTCATCGACGATTTTTTAAATCGTACGTACACAACGTGACAGTTAATTACAATTTGATTTAATATTGGATGCTGGGATGGTTCGTTATTATTTCGTGAAGGACATTCCTAAAACAGTACAATCTCGCATGTTTTCGGTAATATTTAATAACTGCTGAATATATTTTTTAAATATGCCCTTTTCTAGAGACTACTTTCATTCATGCATATTTTCTATACATGTCGTAATCATAATCATTTATTTTCGTCTCACAATGCTTGATGTGTTTATATAAATAATAATAAGTTTAGCATATCGTAACGGAAATGTAAAGCGGCTTTAAGAATGTAATAACATAGCAGAAAGATAATCATTTGTAATTTCATTTAATATTACAACAGTTGCCCGTAAGAAATCGAAAGCTTTTCTGATCGCAGGACACTCTCGTTGGATGTTATTTTTCTTCGAATGTTTTAAGATTTTTTCTGTCAGCTGACGTACGATATCTTTCGCCGATAAGTTCTTACGGAAGTCAAATCGATGTTCAGACAAAATGTTAAATTTAGGAAAGATATTCAGAAGAAGAAGAACGATATTATTAATAATGTTTTCGAAAATATCGGTAACAGGGATATTGGCCGATAGTTTCCAATACCTGACATAGATCCCTTTTTGTGTGTAGGAATTACTTTAGCTATTTCAAGCAGATCAGGGAAAACACCATGTGAAAGGCAGTGGTTTAAGAAATGTCTAATGCCGTAAAAGATTTGGAAAAAGCAATTTTTAATCATGGCAGCCAATTGATCCCACATATCTGCGGAGTGCTTCATTTTTATGCTTCGTGTGCAGCTTTTCAGCTCCTCATTAGTCATTGAATGTAGTGTAATTGAAGATGATACTCATTATTCAGATCGACAGCTTTCGTTAATTGAAAGTAGATTGGATAAAATTGTATTTATTAACTGCGTTGCAGCATGTATAAAATAAATAGGATAGAAAACGAATTTACCGCGTGAAATTTGTAGGACCCGACGTTTTTTGAGGCCTGTAAAGGATGTAATACCACTGCAAACCCCGGGTGTGTATAAAGTCGAATGCAGCTGCGGTCTAGCCTACGTTGGACAAACGAAACGGCCCATAGCCACGCGACTGACAGAACACATCAAAGCTGTTAAAAACGTTCAGCGAGAAAAATCGGCGATCTGCGAACATATATTGGATAGCGGAAGTAACCACTGGATGCAGTTTCAAAATCCCATTGTTCTATCCAAGGAACAATTCTACTTTCCTCGCATGATCCGGGAAGCTATTGAAATAAGAAGAACTCCGAACTTCAATAGAGATGACGGCTACAAACTCTCTTCTACTTGGAACCCTCTTCTTAAAATGTTCCCGCCGCCGAACGCCGAACGCAAAGACGTAAAACAGGATACAGTGAGTGTTGTGTGAAAGACGGATTTTAAAAATTCACGCGCTCCGAGCCCGGCCCCCCACCACCGTTATAACCTACGCAGTGGCGGCAGCGGTTTGCGGCCTACCCGCAAAACAACGGACTGACAGCTCTTCAGTCTACCCTAGACAACGGCGGCTGCAACGTCACCGAAACGTCGGGTCCTACAAATTTCACGCGGTAAATTCGTTTTCTATCCTATTTATAATGTCAAACAACCGCGATAGTCTTCGATTTTGTATGTATAAAATATTCATTAAAACAACTGACAATGTCAATGTCGTTTTCTATTCCAATATCATTATGGATAATAGATAATCTTGTAGCTCGAGCATTTTGCCCGCATTTACATTCATTGTTTATTATATTTCACATCGCTTTACATTTATTGTCCGAATTATTAATGTAGTTTTAATTGCTGAATTTCTTTGCTTCGACAACCGTGCCATCATAGACTTTCTTATACTTCTTGTAGCACAACTCTAGACTCTATATCTACTCTATGTCTCATAAGGTGACCATGTTTTTCTAAGAAATCTTAAGACCTTGGGGGGATCTAGTCCAATCCCATGCGGAAAGATCTCAATCTAATCCATCTTTTTGGATATTCAATATCAGTTTGCTTCCTACTCGCAGAACAACAATGGATGACGATTGACAGCGCTTCAGTCTACCCTAAACTACTGCGGTTGCAACATCGCTGTAACGTCGGGTGATAAAAACTTCTCGCAGTAAATCAATTTTACTTATTTTTTATGAAAATATAATAAATAATATGTTTATAATTAAAAAACATGTGTATCGTGTTAATAATAAATAAGCAACTAATGTCTAAATATCTAAAAGAGACACCTAGATAGCAAGCCCAAAAAAAACAGAAGACGCTGCTCGATGATGGTAATACTCTGCGTCTAATTTTTATAACCGAAAAAAGCTGTTTAAGATATGATTTATATAGCATTAATGAATATGCTTATTTGAATGTGATTTAAATTATTTGATGACTATTTATGTGTATATAATAACTATTTTGCTTTTTATTATCTATCCTATTCTTAACTTTAAAATTTAACATAAGATTTCATGACATTGTAATTATTTTATAGCTATTTTATAACAATGATTATATTTAAATACTCTTATTTTTAGTAATTATATAAGCTTTTTATTTGTGGTTTTGAATTTTCATTAATTTTTGGCTCTGTATTAAATAAAATTGCAAGAGGCCATTTAGGTTTTTCTCTTTTTATTTTATTTTTTTAGTATTCACATAATAATTGGCGTGACTCTATGTTTATCGAATTTCCGCCCAAACACAACCTTTGCTTAGTTGAGCGACATCGGACAGTGGGCATCATTTAATAATTGAGTTTAATTTCTTGTTGTGGATTAAGTGGTTTAGTTATATAATATTTTATTTCATTTTCTATATTTTGTAAATTGTACCTAATACTGGGTTGTTACCTATGTAATTGCTGTTTTGAACTTGGATAACTTGAGTTTGAGTTGGAATTTCAAATTCAAATAAATTTTACTGTTATTCATATAAATTTTAAGGCTATGTTATTCATTTTTAAGAATCCGCTGTTTATTTGTCTTTCCGTTATTTGTTTTTGCTCAAATATTTTCGTTTGTGCCACCATTGTAAAGTTGAAAATTCGCATTATTTTCAAATATGATATCCTGTGCCGGTGTTTTCTATTACAGCTTCATGCAGTCTAGCTATACAGTTACCGGCAATGCGTACTGTTAGGAACTGCAAACAATTATGGAGAATCTCGTGATTAAATAACCGAGCCTGGTCAATGGCACATCGCCACTGCTTCTGCATGATAACGTATAACTACAGATTTCACTGGAAACAGTCACAAAGTTGCAGGAGTTGCTGCTGGAGATTCTTGGTCACTCACCGTACTTGCCAGGCCTTGCTCCAATAGTTAATTTTTTTCTAGAATTTAGATAAATTTTTAAAAAGGTAAAAAATCAACTTTGAGGAGTATGTGAACAACGCCTTCAAAGCATGCACTGGTTTCTGTCCACGACAGTTTTAACCTTTCGGAAGCCAGTCATTCCACGCATATTTTTCAAATTCCTCAAACTTTTGTTTGTAGAAGGTGTGTGCAAGCATACTAATACATACCGCTGGCTTATTCAATTCCAGGCTTCAATGACAAGTTTTTACCCCAGTGGAGGAAGAAATAGAACCGATAAATGCATAAATACGGATAATAGGAAAAACACCAATCGCCGGGCATGGACACCCATTAAGCAACTCCCGTTAAAATGACAAACTGTAATAGATAATAGGGGTCAATATTTCTATTAATTAAATATATAATTTTCATACATAGTTTTTGGCCTTAAATTTCCTTTATAGAACAGCAACTGCATAGGTAAGGACCGAATATTTGTGAATAACTTTAAAAATAAATAAATACATGTAATGAATACTCACAATCCAAAAAGTATAATTCTCGTCAGACATTTCCTTGCCAACTGCAAAAAAAGATAATTATTAAGACTGGCGAAAAGATAGTTAAGCAAGTAACATAAGCAAACTTAAACAAGTAACACCACTGGAACAATACGCCAGGTTTGAATCATTCCAAAGCGCTTATCAAGGCTTACGACCGTGAGACTGCCCGTGAGGCAATATCGCTAAATAGTAACAATCTACGCATACTGGTGAGGGCGCTCACGGGGCATTGTGGTCTGAACAAACATATGTACAACCTCAATCTCCGAGACACGAAAATGTGCAGGTTCTGCCGAAGGGCAGAGGAAACTCCTCTGCACCTCATGTGCGAGTGTGGCCCGCTGATTCGTCAAAGATACACCCATTGGGTGGTCATTACCTCCCACCTGAGGAGGTAAAACAATCTGGAACCAAAAACCTGTTGAGGTTCTTAAATGACACGAGTCTTAGCGCAGAACAATAGTAGGTGGCGAACACAACAGATTAGCAACGGTCGCAGTGTTACAAGGCTCATAAAGACCTTAGAAAAAATCCACACAAAATTTTAAAAAAATAAACTTATGCAAAACGATAGTTTTGCTGAAGTTACCAAACGCTCAAAGCACTTGGCATGCACGCGGCATTCTAGATATGTAGTGTAGGTGCAAATTCTACATCAAAGATTTTTTAACGTCACCCGACTGTAAATACAGTCGGAACACACTGATTCCGAATCTGTAAAAATATTTGCGCGGACTCTATAAATAAATGAGATACAGAGGTTTGAAGTTTGCATATACGATGTCAATATTAAGGGATGATGATTACTAACAGGAAACCCGCCACTCCAGGTAGTTATAACAACATCATGCCACTATGTCTCCAATGGAGTGAACGTAATGACTTATGGATAATACGATAACACGGATCAAGCTACGCCAGCAGCCCGTAAGAGTTCAACGCCCACTGGTAAGTGCAAACAGCGCAGCCAACCTCGCGCCCTTACCACCAGATATGGACCAACTACTCAGTCCTCCAGTCTGGTCACGGATTCGAGGTCGCTGGCGTGGATATTAATTAAAAGGCGGAATTAAAAGGATAGGTCTTTTTAATTATCGAAAAAAACCTTTTTTCCTTCACGATTTTAAGACATATTTGTTATTTTGGAAAATTCTTGGCTGAGGACAAAACGCCTTTTGCATTTCCGCTCCACATTTTTGTTTTATCTGAATAATTTTTGAATTGCTAATTGCTAATTTGTTCCTTGGATTGATATCGTACCTATTTATTTTTTTTCATATTTACAATTAATAAATACTAGGTAAATATGTGTACATACGTAAAAATGTATCATTTCCAGCAGGTCCAATGCAGTCTCTATTATCCACAATATAAACACGAGCGAGGTATGTTTGATTGACCGTGCTATTGACCTGAGCCACGAACCAAAGCGAAGAGGAAGACAGATGCCACACGATGTCATGCCCGTACCATGGTCTCTGGTAATTCGTCTGAACCTTTAGACTCCCTAAACTGAAAGAAAAATGGCAATTGAGGAGCTGTCATTCGTGGCCGTTTCGTTAGAGACGGTATTTTCATTACTGTCGCCATTGAGCATTTGAACGCAATAAAGTCAACCGGGCGTGCTTATTGCCACATATACGTAAATACCACTGTTTACATGCTATACAAGCTAATATTAAACATTCTCTCTGCTCGTTTTTTGCAATTCGGAAGTTCCGTCCACTTATTACAGAACACGTCGAGTATATTTCCGTTTTACAGATATCAAGATTCGAGAACAATATAACAGGCCTTTATAGTTAATTTACCAATTTCCTCATTTGTTTGATCAAACGACTGCTGAACATTGTATTCATCCTACTACATACTCGTGGTTATGCATATCTATATTTATACATTACATAACATTTTCGTCGTGTCCAATTGACGGCTAAAGACCGCTCTTGGAAGTGTCAAAATATTTGGGTTAGGTAGTAAGTCTCGTTACTACTCTTTACTGGACATAAATAGGTAGTCAAGAATTAACTACGAGATTGTCAAACTATAAATATAAATAATCAAAATAGAATACTAATATTACAAGTAGTTAGTAATTCGAAAAGATACGTAGTAAAATTCTTCATCATAATATTAAAATTGTCAGTAAAATGTTAAATAATAAAATTAAAGATACGATATGCATTTTAAACTAAAAGTACAGATATAAGACCATATAAAATAATCGGACAATAAGGCTCTACTTTTTTAAGTAATTTAAATGGGCATAACATTTGAAAAATCATGGCCCTCAAATTCGGCCAGATTATAGAAAGGGTAGCATAACAGCATCGCCTTGATGTTTTTTATAAATTTTATATCCTCCAGCTGTTTAAATTTTGTAGGGAGTAGATCATAGAATTTAATGCTAAGGTACAAGTAGCTTTTCTGTACTTTTGTCAGTCGTATTCGGGGTAGGCATAAAAGGGAGCTAGCGCGGGTATGATGCGAGTGAATGCCTGCATTAATTGCAGTTTCTGCGAGGTGCTGTCTAGCATACATTTAACACTGGTATATGAACGCCGAATACATAGTCATTACCCTTGCCTTACTGAAATATGTTTTCTTTAATCTGTCTGTTTGAACTTAATAGACTTTGACAATTTGAACATAATAGGAAACTATTCTCAGTAAACGAAAGCTGAAGATGACCAAACAAAAGTAGAGGATCTAGTATGTCATTTAAATCCTATAAGAAACACATGAGGTGTTAGTAGACCGCTGACACAATTCCAGACGCCACAATTTCACCGAATCTTGCTCTTATTTTCACTGTCAATTTATTTTACATGAAAATCGCTTCATACAATAATTTCAAATATATTTGTGTATATATGTATTTGGATATGTGTATATGCATATATGTATGTACGTATGTTTGAATGTGTATATGTGTATGTAACAACTCTTTATCATGCATATTTGTATTAATATGTGTACTATTTTATGCCATTTTCTTAGTGTTAGTATTGAAAGTAGTCTATTAGTCAAATAACGTCAGTACTTCTCAAAAACAAAGGCAGTATATTTCGTATGCCCAGATACAGGCTGTTCGGTCTAGTTGGGCATTCGTCTAGAATGATCGTATGGGTTGTGTTCATTTCCTATTACTTATATAAATAGTTACAAATTATTTACATATATACGATCACACTATTAACTCTCTACCAGGATATAACAAATAAATGAATAATTAAATAAATTGATATGTAAAATAAAAATAAATAGTTACTATAAATACACGGAAAAAGTCATCTAGCTGATATTCATAATAACTAAAGCCTCGCCAGACTCAACTGAAGTGTTTGGCAGTGCATTAAACGAGTCTGGCAAGACATATTTGCCATACCTATAGATCAGATCTAGTCAATGTTGCATGCGATTCGACAGTAAAATGATTTTCATTAGTGCTAAAAAAGTGGTACACGTTTATACTTCCCAAAGCATTTCCAGATTAACCCACAAGAAAACCCTTTTACAAAATACGTATCCGCTGATTAGCATTAGTCACCGAATAATCCTATCGACATTTGGTGATAGGGAGAATCAGTACCAAAAAAATCTCTAGCTCCCCGACTAAAAATATGTACTACTTCGCTAAAGATGCCAAGTGCAGCAAATGATGTTATTAAATAATTATCACCACAATTGCTAACTGCCAAAAAATATTACCTAACGACTATATTCTTCATCTTTAAGTTCTTCGGCAGTCTCCGCGGCGCTGGTGACGATGGAATAGTCCACGTTATGTTTACGTAAGTCATCTTGAACTCCGGTGAAATCGTCGGTTGTACCGCAGACTTATAACTTCTTTCGTCGTCATCAGCACCTCCTGAAGGGATGTAGGACTCAGGTAGCAGAGATGCTTTGACCAGCGGCGTTGGTAGCATGTCAGCGTAGGCGCAGGAACATACATTGCCTACGCATTCTTGAAGAGAGAAAAAGATTAATAAAAGTCACAAATTACAGTCCCATTCCATATTATTTATTAGACACACCCTGCATTTCAGTACTGATTTACACTTTTCGATATATTTGAACTTTAAAAAAATATTGATTATTTGGTTTTTATGGTTTTTATGGTTTTACATTATTTTATGGTTATACATATTGCCATTTAAGTAAATAACTTTAAAAATGCAACTATATTTGAAAGAAACTGATCTTACCGAATAAAATAATAAGATCCTTAACTTTTATCAATATTTCATTGGTCGTTTTCACAGGGAGAATGGTAGAGGTAAGATCGTTTTACATCGCGATCATTATATCAAACAACGTTAAATAACTATCATATGTAGTTTATATTAATTTTGTATATTTATACACTTTTCTTTCGAATGAATTGCTAAATCTGAATTTTGACATTCTTTCATTCTTTTTTAATATACAGGGTTAGTTTTGAGTTACCGGCATCCTTGATGTGAGTGAATCAGTACGAGCAAACAAACAACTTTTAATATAAAAATGTGGAAAAACAACAAATATATATATTTTTCTTAATCATGACTTTTTTTAATAGTGTAAAATGCGTTGATCACGATGCGTCATCTAGAGGTATATAAAATATCGCTAATATGGCAAGTATCAATATTTTTCCTACCGCTAGATGGCGCAGCGCGCTCAACGCTTCTCAAACTTTTTTCAACAGATGCAAATTACAAATGTGAAAAAACTGTATATTTTTTATGTTTTTATTCAAAAGTTGTTTACCTGCTAGTACTGACTTACCCTGTATAAGTGACTTAATTGTTATAAACAGAATTAACACAATTCAACACAATTAGTAAATATCCTTTTAGCAAAATATTTTTTCGGAACAATATTTTATCTCATAGCACTTCACCCATGCTTATTCTAGAGCTGATGTTGGATGCTAAATTAGTCAAAATTATGCTTTTCAAAATGTTAGTGGAAATAAACAACACAGACGCCCGAAAGTGAGCCCTGTTCAAAAGTTATAGGCTATTGCAATTTGTACTGAAACGTACGGTTCGGTCTAATAATACGGCAAGGGACTGTATAATATGAATCTATTACGCATCTATGCAATCGGGAATTCGATTTTGTTATTTCAATTTAACAACATTTTATTTAATGGCCTAGTCAAGAATCCAGTATATAACAACCCCTCTGATTTGAGCTAATCATTTGGGCTTAGACGCTTACCAACGCTAAGATGCGAGTTAACCTGTACGGGTTAGGGCGCTCCGCGCGGCGAAAAATGCGATTTATAACTCGAAGTGCGATCCTATGCGCAAAGTATTGGCCATACACTGTGGCCAATACCCCTCGATATTGAAAAATTGCAACCGCCGAACTCTATTCGAGATTTGGATAATGCTGAATTCCTTTTCCAAGAGCATCCTAATGTATAATAACGGAAAATTCATGATAATCAACTTTGCCGAAGAGCGTAATTTTTATTTTTATTTTTATCGACGACGGCTATATTGCTAGATTTGACAATTAATTTAAATTTAGATATTTTAGTATACGCTTATCTATTTTCATGACCATCATATTATTGCCTTGATAATTATGACTACAGACATTAAGCTCTTTTTTTTGATCAGCAATGTTGATTATTAGATTATTTTCTATTTACCAATGGTTTTCAAACCAATTGTAATTTACTAAAACTAATTTGTATTGCCACAACTATATCATGATAGTTAATATTCTTTAATTAATTACATTATTTAAAATTTTAGAGGCAAAGACGCATCCAAGTGTAGGAAAGCCTACCTACTGGAGCAGAACTAAATTTTTATTGTAATTGTAATTAAATTCATTTGAATCGCAATTTCATGACTTTATAATAGTTTCAGGTCTATTTTATGATCAAATATGCTAATTTATGCTTGACTATTTATTAATTAGGTACCTATAACACTAGGCAATAGTCAAAATGTAGCAAGAACAAAGTCAGTTGTTCTGTACTAAATCGACCACGCTGATCACGAAATTGACCATGAATTGTCCCGATTAGCTGTTTGTTCAAGTGTCCAAAAACTTCCTTGAAGACCATAAGGCAGATAACTAACTATAAGGATCTCGTAGGAAATCTTCTGTAATGCTACGTTAGACTGGGGTGTAACATGTCGTTAAAGTTACACATCGTACATTCACTCTTGGACTTCTTATACGAATATTTTGGTGAACCAAGAAATTTCGGACATGGAAGAAGGCTAGCAGGAAGTGTTAGCGGATTATTGCTGGACGCTCATCAGGGAATCATCAGTGACCTTTCTCCGAGGGAGGAAGGTCACTGATGTAACAAGATAGCATGTAACAAGTTATGTAACAAGTGATGTAACAGATAGCATGTAACAAGTTATGTAACAAGTGATGTAACAGATAGCATGTAACAAGTTATGTATTCATAGGCTTTTAATGGAAATTCTGAATATCTTCAATAACTAAAAATAAAGAGCTTAACTTGCATTTTCATTATCATTTCCATGTTCAGCACCATTGAGAACAAAAATATAAACTGTTTTCATCAGAAAAAAAGTAAATTTTTGTTGGCTAGTGTAATAAAACTTTTGTTATAAATCTTATTTGTTTGATTGTTGTTTAGATTTTAAATTTTACTAATATTTTGACCAGTTATTTTGACATTTAGAAAATATTCTTGAATTGCATATATTTTCTATTTTATACTAATTTTAATAATCTTTTTATTTGATTTTATTAAAACTTTGAGGTTTTGTGCTTATAATATATGAATGGCGATGCCCTCAATAATAAAGATGCCCAATTATAGAGACCCGCGACCCCCAGGTCTGAATAATTTCAATCTCCACAAAACTTACGGCGAATCAAGGTTTGAAAAGGCCTCCAAAAAGATTGAAAAACACTGACCTACATCTACTATGAAATAATAAACTGGATAAATATTAAGGAATCGCTAAGCGGGCATCCGCTATTAACTAATTAATCATGGGAGCTTTTTGTTACATATTTTACCGTAAACGCTCCTGAAATACGCGTAATATTTTTTTATTAAATTGGAGTGGTTGAAGTGGAAAGTGACTGATACGCAGCGTTTCTCTGTTGATTAAAATAATGAGAAATACTTTCAAATACTTCTCACTTTACACGATGCTATTTAATTATACTATTAGGTTTTTTTAATTAAAAGAAATTTTCCTAATTATATTTACGTATTCTCTTGAATTCGAATTCTATATGGATGCAAAACATAACCAAATATGTTTATTTTATAGATATTTTTCATAAAACATCTAAATCACATGTAAGAATATTTCTCTTTGTTTCGGCAGCATAATTTATTTCTTCTCATACCTACTCAGAGGGTATTTACAATTTTTATGGGATTCCTGCAAAATTCAATTCCTAATTTACAAGATGAGATAAAATTTGCTTTGTCGACTTACCAGGAATTTCAATAGAAGCAGTGGCTCTCAAACTGCCATTCCATGGATGAGAGACTAGAGAAACGTTGTAGATACAGCCAGCTCCTATGGTGCAAGAGTCTCCGTCTACAGTTGATGCACTGCTTGGAACTAGCCACGAAGTAGCGGTCTAAACACATAACGAAAATAATGCCGAAATGCAGATTATATTTCTTTAACAGTAGAATCGCAGTCGATGATAAAATGTTAACTCAATGGTTGGTTACTTATTGACAAGCCATTTAAAATCTTACAGCTAACCCTAAATAGTCTTACAATGCCATATAAAGAAATATATGCCTACGAAATCAATGCAAAAGGCTCGCATGGTGTCATATCCTTCTGCTATGTGCGACGCTAGACTACCTAAATCATTTCATACGGTCAGGCATAGGGTTGCCAGATGTACGGTTTTCGACTGAACAGTCCGGTTTTCTTTTTGTCTGTCCGGTCAAGAAAATCTTGTTAAACCCGAGAATAAAAAATCGTGTAATATCGGGCGCTTGGGTCGACAACCGACAAGTAGGAACTAATGTTCTTAATATTTTTTGTGAAATATTAAGTTTCCTAATATTTCGTGGTTAATTTTTTTAAACAATGAAGCAGCACCAGATATGTTGAAATCTTGCAGTATGTGTGTAGTATTCCTATATCTAATGCTTTTTTGGAAGGAATCACCATCATGGTAAATGTATGGATAGACGAAAGAAATGGTCTGGCAGTAAATACTGTAAAAAGTGATGTGTGCGTTTTTTTAAAACTAGTTGCACTGCCAGTTGCACTGAAGTTGCTAGTTGCACTAGTGCTAGTTGCACTGAATTCAAAGATGGTTATCCCAGGCAAAAAACCTTTATTAAAATCAGTTACCTCAATTAATAAATATATAAAATAGTAGATGCCCTTTTAATTTAACATTCTATGACATTTAGTAGAAAATTACTTACTAACGTTAAGCTTTTTTGTGTCTTTCAGTAAATTTACTAGTTACTAAAAAAACAGGATTGTATTGATAAGTAAGACGTGATTTTGAAAGTATAATCGATAGGCGATATAATAGATATAATCATTTTAAAAGGATGATCAAAATATTCAAAAGTCTACCTTCCGAAATTGACCATTTTAACACCTATATGTGGAAATTTAAGGAAGAGCTGCCTTTCCAGTTAAGCATAGAATAAGATGACAAGTAATGCTATTTTTTCGACATTATAAAATATATTTTTAACTGAGTTTTTGTCAATATTTACTTTAATAGTATATTATAATTGGAATTGCTAATTAAGCATACCCGCTGTCATGTTACGTTTAATATGTTTGAATAAATACATTTGAAAATTTATTAGACAATTGAAAATTAAATTAAAAGTGCCTGAGAAAGATACTAGGAATGCTAAGCTTTAGGCATTAAGCGAAATATTGAATTTGCTGACTAATTATGAAAGTATTTACATTGCGAAGAGGCTTCCTTGTTGCTTATTTCCTCCTCCACCGAATATTGAATTTACTTTGTGCATAGGCCTTCTTATTGCTTATAGCCTCCGCCAAGAAATATTGAATTTACAAGAACAACTTTGGACTCTTCTACGCCGTAACGACCCAGTTGGGGAGCCAGTGACAAGAAAGTGCGAGTTTTGTAAAAGCTGATACTTGCAGATCAGACAATATTTTGGCCATAGAATGCTGGGGATAGAGTCAGCAGGTTAGACTCAGGGACACCTGGCGTTGGCGGGACACCTACTAGGAAAGGTGTAATTTTAATTAGTGCCCACAAAGTGTTTTGGAAAAGCTGAAAATTTATCAGTAGACATTGGATGCAATACAGAACTCGAAACAAATGGTCAGCATTACTCCATACATGTCACAAAAATGAAGTCCCTGCAAATACGCCGGTACGTATTTGTCGGTATCGATTACGCATCGGTCTGATGTGCATCGCAATATAATGAACCACGACACACCAGTTTTCTAAGCAAAACTAATGTGTCGTGGAAATTAATTCCTAAGTAAATAAATAAATAGCTTACCCTATCAATGTTGTATTCATAGCAAAGCCTTGTCGTGCAATCGGGAGACTTGCTTTGCGGCATAACTTCGAGCGTATAGTCATCCACGGTTGAACCTACAGAAAATAAATCTCTTTAACAGTTGTAATTTCAGTATTTTTTGTTCAAGTGTGTTTCATTTGGGATTTGAAAGAAACTACAGAAACATACTTACCAAATCTTTTTCTGTTTTAGGAAGATTTTTGAAAACGTAAGGTAGGTTTTATTTTTTAAATACACAGTTTTCGTAAAATAAACATATAAGTATATTAGATTACTGATTTGAATAAGTACAGAATAACAATAATTACGACAAACTTAAAAAAGAGAAACGAAAGGATTTGCCCTAAGAGTTACATAATTAACCTACTCCAGGAAACTTTCAAAAGATTTACTTGATGGGAAAACGAAACTAGTAAAAATTTACGTGTCAGTGAGCAAGATATACTACCCTATTTTCCCTACCAATAAATGAGGTGTAAAAAATATATCTGGTATTATATTCCAACAATTTGTCTATAAATTGTCTAATAAATTTTCATCACCTTTGTTCCGTCAGCGATATAATACCGTTTATACCCGCCTTGACTACATAGTGGCATAATAATAGTTCAGTATTCAGTATTCAGTATTCAATTTATTCATTCAGAATATACAATAAAAGCATGAATTATGAATTAAAGCTAATTATCGCATATTAGAATTCGTCAGTTTAAATGTAGATATAAAACGATTAAAGCATAAATATTAATTCGACAATAGTGTCGACTAAAGTGACTTTACACGGCAGACAAATAAAATTAAAAAAAAAATAGAGCTGAATCCATCCATGTACATGAGTATACATATAAAATAGATAATTATTATAAGAATATTAATAGTCATCAAGCACTTTATACAAAAAATAATCACAATATAGGAAGTATCAAAACAAAATTGGAAAAATAATATTCAAACTATTTTCATAAAAAAAGGGCTACCTAATTGCCTAGCGGCATATATATCAGCTAACTAGTTTTGCTTTGGCTATACATAGTTAAAATGATATAATAATCTGAAAACTTTAAAAAAACAATTATAACGGAGTTATAACGCAAAATGGCCGTCAAGTTGAACGGTGTTTCAATTGATAGTTGTTACAAAAGGATACAAACTTTCCGCATAATGTGCTCGTTTATAAGCCAATGAAATATGTAATCTCGATATTGTATTAAAACCAAAGAGCTATTCAAATAGACACAGCAACTGCAAAATTACAATGCATGCAACGCCGTCCCCTAATTTGAAAGGAAGCTACGAAAGAAAGAGTGACATTTGCTACTATAGTGGCCCGTATTCCGATTCTCGCAGGCTTAAACTAAGCTGGTGCTAAAAATTAAGAACTTAAGCACCTTCGTTATATTGTTGGTATACCGTTTCATCAAAATTAAGAACCGGTCTTAAATCTTAAAATTTCCGTTTTGTCTATGGGCGTTCTAAAACGGGGTCTTCATTTTGACAACTCGCCGCTCGGTCAGTCGCCCGATCGTTCGCCGCCGCGCCGTTTCGTGTTTGTGTGCCGATTCGCGTTTTCGTTTGTTTTGAAAAAAAATGGCAAACAATAATAAGGAGAATCTGCCTAAACAATAATATACAGGGTGATTTATCATAACCTACAAAAAATACACAGGATTTTCAGGGCAAGATAGATATGAATAAACGATTACTTACGATAATCTGCGCTCATCATCCCTTTTTCGATTTAAAAGCCAATGCTGAGCAAACATCTTTGAAAATTGCAATACGAAAAGTCTTCGGAATTACAAGCAAAATCAAGTTACAAGGCTGTCAGATGAAGACTGATCGATTTTAGATCGTTCTTAGATAAGACCCCGAACAAGACCCATCCGCCACAGTTGTAGAAACGGAATACCAAAAAGGATCTCGGAGGTTCTTATCATCAATTTAAGCACCTGATGATCTCTACATAAGCACGCGCCAGTTAGGACCCATGAAAGGGACTACCAAAACGTCACTTCAAAATTAAGCGTCATTTTAGCGCTTTTTTTGACCCCAATTTAGGCACCTGCAAGAAACGGAATACGGGCCCATATGACAGTATATACCTGCAGTATTTTAAGACAGTATATACCCGCAATAAATTTTTTTTTTTTTTCGTGACGATTTTTGAACTTCGTTATACTCGGTTATACAAGGGTATATTAACAATATGGTTTAACCCTAATAAGTACATTTTAATTTAACAAGTACATTTTTACTGGTAAGGCTGTTAATCGATAATAATTAAACTGCCGATCTTATTTTCGACTGCAGTGGCTTACCAACAGAGGGACGAGACAGTTTAAAAATCTCTGCCTATTATATAGAATCCTCGCGAATAGTGAATTGCTTTATCTCGCCGAAAGGTTCAGGGTTCTATTGACGCACAGCCGTTCCCTGAGATCAGAGGGCAACAACCTGTTTTCCATCCCTGGTCACAGTAGTTACTTATTCTTGTACTCCTTTTACGTGGAAGCTGCACGACTCTAGAATGCTTTACCGAAAAATGTCAGAGCAACCCCCAGCATCATCACGTTCAAGACCAGGCTCAAGGAGCACATAAACCAAAAACCATAATAACCCCCCCCCCCCTTTCCTTGTGGCTTTACTTTCCTTCTTTCGTCTCCTTCCTTTTTTATTTTTTTTTCTAGTTTTTTGTTTACAATATCATTTAAATTTTTATTTTGTGTAGCCAACGCAAACTTAGGTTAGCTAATAGACACTGCCCCAAGGCTCGCCCTTTATCGAAAAAAAAGGTTTATTATTATTATTATTTCCACATTCCCAATTTAATAGCGGTGTTATTACTGCGCTGGAATTTTTTTCTGTGGGTGAATCAGTACAACGAAGTAGGCAACTTTTGATAAATTTTTTTTTTGGAAAAAACATATTTTTTGTTTTTATTTTAAATTTGAAATTTTAAAGAAGTTGACTATTAAATAAGGGTTTGAGAATCATTTGAGCGCGCTGCGCCATCTAGCAGTAGGTAGTACCTAAGTCGTAAATAAACAATATCAGCGACATTTTACAAACCGCTAGATAGCGGACCTTGATCATAGCTTTTTATACTTTTTAAAATTAAACGAAAAAAAACAGATTTTCGAAAAAAAAAACATTTTTTTTTTATATATTAAAAGTTTCTTACTACGTTGTATTGATTCACCCACAGAAAAAAATGCTCGTGCAGTAATAAAACCCCGTATGTTGCAAGTGTTATTATGTACCGCCTAGTTTACCATTACATCCTATTAGGAGAACTCCTTGTGAGTTCTAATTTAATATAATACTAAATCAATGTACCTTCTGGTCGGGTCCAGCTGACGTTGAGTTGAATGGCTTGATTCCTGTTAAGAGACGGTATTGACTTCACGGTGAGATTCTTGGCCACTGCCGCAAATACGACAGAATGCGATGGTGGCGATAATGATGTAGATTCAGAGGATTTCTGTGGACAAACAAATGAAATTTATCACATCTGCATCGAAGGTAAAGATATTAGAATCAAATCTCCATTTTATACGACCAATATTAGTAGGTAGCGTATACTAACTTTCGACATATCGCAGTTAATCGCACATCGCAAGGTACTTGAATACTGTACTTCTCACTTCTGCATCGCTTTTATGTGTCAGTCAATCTGACGGGCTTATGGCAGTATAATTACAGGTTATAACTGAATGATAAACAAATCATAAATTTATTAGGACTTTTGCGTAAGTAATGTTTGAGTGTTTCTATTAGGATGTTCTCTACAGATTTATTCGCCGATGGCAGGTGTTTTATATATATGACGTGCATTTCATAGCCGACCATCAACGAGACCAGTTGCTTTTTTGTTCTTTGAAGAGTCGATGCATTTTTCTATTTCTTGATTGTTGATTGATAGTTTGATCCTTATTAAATGTAGTCTATGTAGAACTCTTTGGATGCTTTCTATTTGTCTAGTTTTCATGTATTTTCGTTATTGAATTGCTGATTCTCTATGTTTTTCATTATTTCTGTTTATTTTTATTTTTCTAGTTTCTATGTCTTTGTTATTTTTTAATTTCTATGTTTTTTTTAAATATTAGTTTTTTATACACTTTTTTATAATTTGAAATGTAATTTCATTTGTAGAAATACTATTTTTTGTTATATGTAATTTCTATACCCAGATCGGGTTTTTGAAAATATTTTTTTCTTATTTCTTATTTCTTCGTAATATTAGTGATACAAAATTATTTTTAAAAAAACGGGTCCATTTTTTTTATAAGTGCAGCAGCTATGTCATGGCAAAACTTAGAACGGACTATCATAATTAAATGCGTATACAAAATTTCGTGTCTGCGCTGTTGACCTCTTTGGGAGCCAACCCTGGGTGCCACAGTCGTCTTGGGGAAACTTAGAACGGGCTATTATAACTGAATGCGTATTCAAAATTGTGTGTCTGTGCTGTTGACGTTTGAGGACTCCCCTCGTCGGGAGCTAACACTGGGTTCGAATCAGGTCATGCTTACCATAAAAAAATGCATTGTCATCGGAACTGAACAAACATATACATTTTCAACTTCATATGATAATATTTGAAGAGTTTCCTCAATTCCTCATGTATCCTGTCATCAGAACAGGATTTTGATGAAAACGGGACCAATCTGGAAGTATATCCTTTCAAATAAATAAAAAAAATCGCAAATCGGTTCATAAATGGCGGAGTTCTGAGGTAACAAACATAAAAAAATACAACCAAATTGATAACCTCCTCTTTTTTTGAAGTCGGTTGAAAAATAAAAGTAGGTGTAGTACCGAATTCAAGATTGTAATGAATCGAGGTTATTTAATGTGATGCTGATGATCTTAGCTGCAAAAATTAAGAAACTGGCAGTTGACAATTGGGAAAATCATACGATAAACTCTTGCTGAAGTGTTTACTGTATGATTTTCGAAGAAGAATTTATTATACGATTCGATATGCCTGCAAATTTAGATATGACTCACAGCCGTATTCATATTCGATACTTAAGTACCCCAACTCTCACTCGAGGGACACTTAAGTACCTCCCTCAAAATTGATATTCATAGTCGTTAATTAAGGTGACATGATACCTGGAAACGACCATAACTGAACTTTCGTTTCATAATTTTTTGAAAAATATAAGCAATAATTTAAAAAAGTTTCTAAGCGAATCCCTCGATAAGGAACCAATTTATAATTTAGACTGAAAAAATTTGCTCATTGTCTTGTCTTGGCTTTAAACTGATTTCAGAAACTGCCAGGAGCGATTACTCCTGCAATGTAAGCCGTGAGTGTGTTTTATTTTAATTTAATTATATTGACTGGTTAATTCTTTAGCGTTGCACTTAGTCACATTTTTTATTTAGGCCATAAATTGATACAAATAATTAAAACGTGAGAGCGCTCTGAGAGTTACGCTAAATATGCTTTACCATGAACACCCTTATACCACCACTCGCAAAAATAGTTTTACTGTGATAGCGCTGCGATCAAACGTTTAGTGTCCGCCCGCTCGCAAGCGCATACGCACGTGGAATCACCTGACGCTTAAACAACGCTGGATTTTTATTCGTCAAACCTTACAGGAATTACCCCGCCTATTTCTTCGCGGGTTCGCCCATTTCAGATATTTTTCTCATGTAGTATGTCGCCTTATGTGCTCCATACGGTGAGTATACACTCAAAGGACCGTCAAGTAATCAAATTCATTTCTACTTCGAATAAGCTTTATTCCTATAACACGGTTTAGAGAATTTTCGTTGTCTTTGAACAAAATGATTGTTCTTCTATGGTTGGATTAAAACCAGCGCGTCTGTGACTAACGTTTGCTCGCCGTTTGCTGTTTTAAGGAAATTTTCGTCGATATATGAACCCCTAGATGGGCCTTTCGCGCTCGAAAAAACCACTTCGAAACCACTAGCCGGTCAGTAGTAGTTTGGTCGCAGTTCGCTGGCAGAGAGCCGACCGTTTCCAGTGTGAGAGCTGCCGCGAAGAATATTGGTGTGCTATTCTCTAGCATACTGTTTAATTTATTTTTTTTCTCTGTCACTGGTTTTACGAGCAAGGGGTATGGAGCCAACTTATTTGTATCTGAGGGCATATATTGTATTCTCTAGCTAATATATCGATGGCATTGTTAAAAGCTTGATTATCAATAGTCATTGTTGTAATCCCTCCCGTAACGACGGAATAATCGCGTGGATCGTGTTTAATCTTCAAAATTTAAGTTTATAAAATCGAACTAATCGTTATAAGCCATGCTGTTAACGAAATCGCGGATTTAATTCACAATAAACCCGGAGAAGTTAGGGAAATGCATAACTCGCATTCGACAGACCTTGATCTTAAGAACACACTTAAATTTGACAGTTCAAAAGTTGTATTGTCTATTAATGCAGAAGTATATAGGAGATGTCACCCTTGAGGGCATATTAGTCTGTATAATGGGATTTCTGAATAGTCATCGGATAAGTTAGGGTACACATGAGATGAATAACCACTTAACTTTCACTGTGAATACGGTTGTAAGCTTATACTCGTGAAATCTACGCTACTGATTGGGCCACTAAACTATAAAGCTATTCATTATCACTATCGTATCTACAGTACATTGTAAGTTTTAGGCTTGAATCGACTTGCGAGCGCGGCATGCTGTGAGCGGCTCAGCTCTCATTTCGATACCGTATTGCTTGAATTGAGCGGCTCGGTCCGCGATCGATGTGCGAGCGCGGCGTGCTGTGAGCGGTTCGAAGTGAGCGGCTCGATGGAAGTGGACCATGATTTCGTATTGAAAACTAATAGTTATCACAATGCATATAGCCTATAGCAATTACCGGTAATGGAGCTATGTATTAGTGAAATAATTTTTGAAATCGGATTAGTAGTTTCGGAGATTACCCCTTACATACAAACTTACAAACTTTACTTCTTTATAATATTAGTATAGATTAGGCTAAGAGGTAAATAAATATTTTACCTAATTTTGTATTAACGTTCTATGGAAAAATGGAAGAGCTACCTTAAATATCCACCGAATGAATAGATGATCAACTCCAATTTTACTAGAGTTACTTGTATTTAGTAGTTACGGAATCCCATGTCAAATCTCAGCTCCCTTAGCGGTTGCAAAAAGGACATATTTCTCTGAAGTCGAGTCGTCCTTAATTTGGAAGCCTAGGTATTTTGATGTCACATTAAACTTGTTTTAAAACTTCAATTGGTATTATAAACAGGTACTAAACATTCAATGTCCAATATAATTAATATAATTGTATTCGGTCGAGGAATATACCACAGCAATATTCTGATCTCCCAACATCAATATATCTATGTATTGAATTCCCCTAACGTGACATTTTGGGTAATAAAATTATCATATGAATTACTTTTCCGTTGTAATCCGGGCATATGTGGGCGCGGCTCCGATTCGAAAGTGCCCTGAATGTTATCACTAAAGGACATTTCATTGACAAAATTCCTAATGCCATTGTCGTGTTCCTTTGAAGGTTGACAATTCAATGTTAGGACATGTGGGGAAATTTGAGTTTACTTTTTCCATATACTCATACACTGAATCTTTAAAATTCATTTTCCTCACAATATATACGAGTAATTAACCCATATTTTTATGCATGCATTGAAATTTGTTGTTTTCTTTTTGCAGCTGGTTATTGGGCGATATAAGCGACTAGGAGTTGGGAGAATTGAGTTGAATCCAATTGAAATATTTTCAGATGACACCACAAAGCCACTGCAATAGGAATTTAAGAACGACGGCGAAGTTTTTATCAACGTCTTTAGGCAAGAGTCTATGTTGCTGAATTATTAAAATATTATGGATGTATATTATACCTATATGTGTTTAAATATTACATATTTATAAATCTTGAATTTATTTATGTATGTATCTGGATAATTAGTTAATATTTGTAAATAGTTCGGTGACAGACAGACAGGCCAGACGAGTTGAAATTTTAAACCTGAGTATTTTTAATCTTACAATTTCTTTACAATATTTAATCTTACAATCTTCAAATTACCTGTATTCTCAGATATCGTAGAAAACCAGTTACATTTTGGTATTTCGGTAAGACAGACCTCATATCAGCAAAAATACTGAAAAATCGGATGATTCGAAGCCACTGGATGTGAGTTACTTGACAAGCAGTCCTTTAGACAATCAAGCAAAGCTTGACTAGCATTGCAAATATATTTTTTTTTATCAATAATTGTCCACAGCACGCAGTTTTCTAGAGAGATCTTTAGATTGGGGCTGCTTTAAAATCGATTGGTGTTTTTATTGTGGAAAAGTGACAATCCTTTATTTCATATTCCGCTATGAAGTATTGGCCTCTCTCGACTGCATGAACTAATTCCGAGTTTAGTTCACAAAGATACGTAATCGGGCGAAATGTTTTGTATTAAATTTTTGCTTGGTTCACGTCTGAGTCTTCTCCTAGAATAGGGTTTCTCAATCTTATATCCCCACGTACCCCTATTAAAATTTATACACGAGTGCGAGCGCCTTTTTAAAATCTAGCTATAGCGGATAGTAAGGGTTTTTATTTAAATAACAAAAACTACAGTCATAAAAAGCAGTAATATGTTGTTAATTAATGTGATTGATGGGTTTGATTTTTGTCGCAAATTAAGTTTTTTTAGGAGCATTTTTTGTCAAATTCAATATTAATTCTGTTTCAGGATCAAAAGGATTTCTGAATTTCGTTTTTATCATATCCAGGTGTGAAAACCCTCTCTCACAAAAGTAGTTGTCACGAAGGGCAAAAGGTGATTCACCGCTTTTCTTGATAGCTTGGGATATTCTTCCGACCTATTAAAGACATAAGTTTAAATAAGATTGAAAGGCAGTAACTCCTGTCGCGTCATCAGGAGCATCGCCAGCCAGTCAGTCGCCAAAATTGTCTCGATCGCGTAAATCTTATCGCGAACCCCCTACGATCAACTGGCGAATCCCTAGGGGTTCGCGTACCACACTTTGTGAAACGCTGCCCTAGAACAACGAACTGTTTATTTATCAAAGCTCTAATGCTGTGAACCTCCGACGAAAGTCATTGCCACGGAGCTATAAATATAAAACGAGTAAACTATTCAATCTTGCTTGTTTTCAATTCGTAAACAAATTTCATCGGTTACACGAGATACACTGCGATAAATTACCTTTTATATGTATGTTAATTGCAGAGCTACTTCCGCTATGCTAGTTTGTATATTTAGATTAATTAGACGCTTGCTTATAATTTCTGTCAATCTAACGGGTGCGTGTTTAATTTAGCAAAAGCTAAATTAAGTTTTCCTAAAACTTGATGCTCAAAAGATGATATTGGCAACGGCTAGAGTGTTAAATTTCAATCTGTTGCAATTCCCTGAATTTGGTGAATATTGTAGGTACTACACTACAGTTATGTTTATACGTAGGTACTTATAACTGTGTCTCAAATTTCAAGTCTCTAAGTCCAATATTTCGAGGATGGGATGATATACGTATATGGCTAGTGCAATCCTGGTGGACAGATATCAACCACAATCTTTTCAACTCTTGCCGTAACTAAATGATGCCTGCTTGACAATTATTAGTTTAAAAAAAACTTTAAAAACACGCTTTTATAAATGCACGTAAAATCCAAAAAATCCGGCTTCATCATCAGACCTTTAAACTTAATCGTGGTCAAAGTTCATTACAAGACCTTTCTAACAAGTCCAAACACGGCTATGATACGATATTCCATCATGGAATGCCAGTGCCTATCTTCCGTCTTGAAACCTAATCATGGTCAAAGTTCATTCCAAGACTTTTCTAACAAGTCCAAACACAGCTATGATACGATGTTCCATCATGAAGTTCCAGTTCATATCTTCCGACTCCACCATCAGATCAGTTCGACAGTACCATATTATTGTATTGTCATCAGAACTACATACAGCTGCCAATTTTCATAACGCTACGATCCTTGGAAGATGGTTAAATTAGTTACCTTAGATTCCATTACATAGTTAGTTACATACAGGTCGACCTAATAAAAGCGTGTTAAAAACATATGCGCCCTCACGAGTAGTGTATTTTGCATTTAAGTGGACCATATTTCGTATCTTTCTATGACTATTTTTTGGTCTTTATGACACAGGATGGCTCTAAAAAATATAGAATATCATTTTTGCGAATACTTTCGTAGCATTAGGATATAGTTTACAATAAATAGCTTACCATAAATAATGAAAATAAAATTATTGAATTCCCGGGTAAGCGCCGACTCCCTCATGTTTATACTTCTGTGTCATATAGTGCAGGACCTTGCCTCTAAAATTGGCCATGGGGATTCAGGTCAGGTGAGTAGGGGGGGGCATCATTGAAAGTTGGTGAAATCAGGAAAATTGTCTTTGTTCCAGTATTTAACATTAAAGATCCTGTGAGCTGAAGCAAAGTCTCGTTGAAATGGACATAGCTGATTGCCGTGATACTCTTGGGTCCAAGCAACAACAGCTACTTCGAGAATATACATTTTTGCGTCGGTACACATTCCGGTTTATTTTTACACCCTTTTCAACGAAAACAAGGGGAGTTTTGCCTGTAGCGCAAGTGCCCCCCCCCCCCCAATCCATAACCGATTTAGCATTTTAGCGATGAGGAACATCTGCAGCAATTTGGACGATTTGCAGTCGACATTCTATCATTTTGGTGATAATGGAATTTATTTTATTTATTTATTTATGTATTTATAGTATTACACAAGTTCGTTTGTACAGTTTACCATATCATGTTGTATATATATGAGACGTTAGCAAAAAACTGATTCTCGAGGAGATAGAGTAATGAATAAAAGTCGCCTAACTAGGCCAGGGCCTGTTCTAAGGCAGACTTTATAAAATATTGTTTAGATGTATCTAATCAAATTACTAAATAATTATTATATAAAAAAAAAAAATTAAAACAATTAAAATTTGTAGAAATTCTATTACTTTGATAATAATTATTAACGTGTAGAGTAAAAGTAAAAATATGTTTGAAAGTAAAAATATATGTCTAAAATTGAAGAATAATGCGAAAATTTAATATACATTGTTCAACCGATTTCTTTTTTGCCTATAAATAGTATTTTTTCCAATTTTCAGCAGTGGCGCGTCGTTTGAAACACGGCATCTTTCGATTCTAACTTTTTTATTTTAGTTTCTATGCCATAAAATTGAGGTCAGATTTGTCAATGCATTACACCCAAGAGCAACTCACCGCAGATCTCGAGCCAATTTTCTCAACTTGGTCTGTGGATGGCGATCCAACCTTCTTTTGATGTTGGGTCGCTTCCTAGACACCCCAAGAGTCCCTTTGCTTCTCCCGGGACTGTCTCCAACAGCTCGTTTCATTGTTTAACAGTTGAAGAGACTAACTGACGAATGACGCCGAGAATGTTAACTATCTCCCACTGCCATTTTTAAGCTTTGCTAACTCGTCATAAGAGATAGAAAATCTATTCATTTTCAATAGTTTTTACCACACAAATATTAATTTTCCGCCAAGACTAACAAATATAATTTTCAAGCTTAATAGCTGAAGAGACTAACTGACGAATGACGCAAAGAATGTGAACTTCCTCACACTGCCTTTTTTAAGCTTCACCAACTCGTCAGAAGAGATAGAATATATTAATTTTAAATAGTTTTGATCACACATTACACTATAAAATCAATGATCACACTAATATCAATTTGCCGTCATAACTATCAAATATAATAAAGAAAAACCGTCGTCAAGGTAACGCATTTCATTTATAAATTGTTATCTTTTTAAACTTGTTAACATTATTTTGGAGCACGGCGTGATATTACTTTTTTGGCATTAGAAGTTAATTTTATAAATGTTTTAAATATTTGAAAAATACGAAATGTTACATTGCCATCTATAAATGATAGCGCGTACTTTGCAAAACTCCTATATTGCATTGATAAGCGCCATCACGTGAGCAGAAGGAGAATCATCTTAAGAGAAGGCTTTTAAAAGGCTTCATAGTTCGGAACTTTGACAACGCCAATACTCGGCGCATTTGTGAATTCTAAAAATACATGTTACATGACATTTAAAATTTTCCGGTTGATTTGCGGGTTATTTTTGATTTATCTCATCTATTGACGTTCAACATTCGGAGAGGAAAATCTCTATAAAAATATTACAGTTTTGTATTCATGAATCTATGAATCATTACGAGCGAATGTTTGTTTGTGCCAGTGAATGGTTATTGGTTTTTGATCAATTAAACGATGCTGACGTGGTGATAGTGAGGTATTGAGTCTGGTGAGTAACATGAGGGTAATATTTATGCCTAAATGTTAAATATTGCTGAAAATGCAAAAAAAAAATTTTTGATTTAAATCTTATTAAAACTATAAGATTGATCTTATAGTTTTAATAAGATCTTATTAAAACTATTTATTAAATCTTATTAAATCTTATAAAAATAGCTACCATCAACATTCAGATCTAAAAAGGTTTATTGCACTGCAATATACATTTCTCATTTTACAAATATAGCCAAATTTAACTTGCAAATGCAGACAATTGATTATATCTATATATAATATTAATTATTAATATTAGATTGCTCAATGAAATACTTGGAGGTGTCGACTACAACCGGAAAACACGTCACCCCAGCAAGTTTTAACGATAATGATAATTCTGTCTCCCGTGAGGTGAGCGTAGAAAACTAAGGGACGATACAAACTTATCGTCCAGCAAAGCCAACATGCTGGTCAAAGACCAACTATTTTTAATTAAATCGATAGGATTCTTCACTTCCACTATAGATGCCTATCTATTCTGGTTAATTATAAGAAGAATTCCTTGACTTGAATTCGAATCGAAAAAGCGTTAGTCAGAATTCTCACCAAAGGGTAGTGATGGCCGTCTGGAAAATTTCTGAAGTCGACTCCGACGTCGACTACAGGTTGAAAGTCGACTCGAATCGACTTTCAACCTGTAGTCAAATCGACTCAAATTTTAAGAATCTAGGGTCCCGTGATTAGGTTCCCCTCGCGCGCCGAGGGTTTCGTACCTTATACCAAGGTATAGGTTCTTTCTTTACCTTTCGTACCAAGATAAAGGTTCTTTTTTAGATATAGATATAGGTTCTTCTTAAGCTATAGATTTCTATGATTTCAATAATTATTTTTAATGAGCAAATTGCATACCTAAGGTTTATACACTATTGAAATATTTTAATTTGGCTATTTAAGTAGAACAAAACACTGTTTATTTATTTATTTATTTATATAAGTAATGCAAATATTTAAAAAAAACAGAAAACAATTTCAGCGTAGGAATTATGCATAGAAATACTTTCAAAATTGACTCAAAAGCAGAAAAAAGAATACATTGCTTAGTCTAGTGGCAACGTTACCTAACTAGGCCGGGACCTGTTCTAAGGTAAACATTTATTTTTAAATGTGCTTGCACAAATACCGTGCTTATAAAAATGGCATATATACCATGTATGCACAAAATAATGGAATTGCAAAACAATATTAAAAATGACTAAATACCTAAATTAAATAATTATTCTATTATAATTATTCTATTATTATAAGTTATTTCACTTTTAACTTTTTTGATTACATAACAAATAACACTCTCTTCAACGTTGTCTGGCCAAAGCACTCCAATAATTGATGAAGTGAATAACGCAGAACACCAATGCCAGCTTTTCAAATTATATACTTTTATTGTACAGTTATTACGATTGAAAGCACATTTTAATTATAACATTTTCGACTGTTCCTTCCAAAATATTAACAAGAAAATAATGCTACTAAAATTATAGGTACCTACGTTTACAATATGAAGATTTAAGAAACGCACAAGTCTATGGCGCAGTAAATGTACTCTTTTATCCTTTTCAGATATCTACCAACTGGAGTAATAAATCTGTCTGACTGAAACATCAACCAAAATTCAGATTTACGTAAGTATACATTCCCCACGCATTAATCTGTTGCGTGGATTCTAGAGCTGTGTTTGTTACATTTAGTTGGAGGATACGCCGGATAGGTAGACAATGATAACATGGCTGAAAGCCAACCCATGTCCAAACTAAAACGATAGGGGCAATCCGGGATCTAGGAGTAATTTTAGATAGAAAGTTATTATTTAAATCCCACATAATAATAATAATAATAATAATGAATAAACAGCCACGAATGAACCATAATTGAATGCGTATACAAAATTTCGTTTCTGTGCTGTTGAGCGTTGAAGAGTCTCCTCGTTGGAAGCCAACCCTGGGTGCAGAAGCGCTATTGCGGTAAAACTTAGAAAGGACTATCATCATTTAATGCGTATACAAAATTTCGTTTTTGTGCTGTTGAGCGTTGAGGACTCTCTTCTTTGGAAGCCAGCCTTGGGTGCAAAGGCCTATTGCGTGAAACTTAGAAAGGACTACCATAATTGAATGCGTTTACAAAATTTCGTTTCTGTGATGTTGAGCGTGGAGGAGTATCCTCGTTGGAAGCCAACCCTGGGTGCAGAAGCCCTATGGCGGTGAAACTTAGAAAGGACTATCATAATTTAATGCGTATACAAAATTACGCTTCTGTGCTGTTGACCGTTGAGGAGGCCCCTTGTCGGGAGCCAACCCTGGTTGTAGCAGCCATGTCATGGTGAAATTAAGAACGGGCTATCATAATTGAATGCGTTACAAAATTGTGTGTCTGTGCTGTTGATCATCGAAGAGTAGCCTGGTTGGGAGCCGATCCTACTTGTAAAATAAGGTCATGATTAGCACAAAAATGCATTGTCATAGAAACTGAAACAACGTGTAAAATTTCAACTTCATAGGATAAGAGGAAGGGGTTCTAATTCAGCTTGCAAACTTTTGATCTAAACAACCATACATACTAAGTAACATACATTGCAATGTAAATAAAAACTTGTAAAAAGCATATAGTAGGTATGTTAGGATTCGTACGTCGAACTTTAAAACAGTTCTCGGAAAATCATTCTCTCTTACTCTTGTACTACGCATTCGTCCGCAGTCATCTCGAATATGCTTCCCAAATATGGTCTCCTAGCTATAATGTTCACGTAAAAAAAACGCATATAAAATTCGTTCTTGAAACATTTAAATTATCGTTCCTTTTTGTCCTTTTCCATTACAACGAAGCAGCTACTTTTCATAGGGTGCATCATTGCAATCAAGAACAAAATGCGCAGATGTAGCAGAAGTTGTAGATAGGTTGCATCGATTGCTCTGATCTGCTTGGAATAGTATCTTTCCGTGTACCAACGGAACTCACTCGTCAAACGGAGTTGTTCCAGCTGCCGCAGATTGGCACTAATTATGCACAAAACTGTTATATTTATAGAGTAAGTAAACTTTTTAATACACAGCTTGGCGATATTGACGTATTAAACACCATATCATCTGTCGCTCAAGTAATGACAATGTTGCCATGTCATTTTAACTCTAGAGCCGTACCCTGGAATAAAGTGAAAAAAAAACGGTTGTGCCACCCCAAGACTTTCCCGGCGAGCATCCAACGCCACTCGCGCGTCAACCCCCCTCAACTCCCCCCCCCCCCCCCCCCCCGAACCCTTTTTTGTTTGGATGTCTTCACATCGCAATTTGTTTACCACCGAGATTAGAAATGCACTTTCTTAAAAACACTTGCTTTTAATTTTATAAATCCGCATCTGCAAGATCGAATTCAATACCGAACTTTGCCAACGCATCTACAAGTAAGTATAAGCATTGATTTTATAGTATAAAATCAATGGTATAAGGCAAAAAGGTCATCTAATGTGTCAACTCATTCTGATTCAAACTCTAAAAGGTGCTTTTATTGTCTGAGGTCCAAAGGTCGTAGATCACGTACACAATGGGCCGGATCGCGTCTATTTGTGAACTAAAACTGAAATTAGTTCAAGCAAACGAGATAGAGCAATACGTTAGAGAGGAAAATGGAACGAACGATCGTCGATAAAAATTACCTGTCGAACTTATACTCGTCCGAATAAATTTAAACACATTCCGTGCGGTGTTAGATTCAGATGCTTTATCTGTGGTGGGTAGTTTTAATGCGAAAAAAAGACAACCGTTCATTTCACATTCCGCTCTAGCGTATTGTCCTGTCTCGTTCACACGAACTGATAGTTCACGAAGAAACGGTATCGAGCCCATCGTGTGACGTGCAAACCTTTAATATGCAAGGAGCATCAACGACGTATTTGCCAAAACTGCATAGATATAATTGCACTCTCTCTTCCTCCCTCTTCTGAACCCGATGGAACGGAGACCGTTACGACCAGAGAAAAAAATATATATATGTATGACTATATATGTAAATAAAATATATGTATGACTATATTATATAATTTGTTTTTATAAAATATTTATTTATTATTATGACTCATAGTCATAATTTGAGTCATAATTTGTTTTTTTCTTTAAATAAACACAAGAGGTTATGTGGGTTTATTTATCAAAAATAAATGTTGAAGTGGTAATATGTAGCTAGCTTTGCTTTATTTTTTTTATATAAGGTCAGCTGTATGTTTTCTGTGTGTGTAGTAAGCTGTATGTTTCCTGAATATTAATAAATCAAAAAAATATGGAATAAAAAATAGTCAGCCTAGTATAAAATAAGCGCGACCAGTATATTGGGCTCGATTGCGTTTCTCTTGAACAAAAATCGGAAATTAGTTCATGTGAACGAGACCGAGCAGTATGTCAGAGCGGAATGCGAAGTGAACGGTTGTCTCTTTTTCGCAATAAAACTACCCACCGAAGGTAAATCAGCTGAATCTTACACCGCACGAAATGTGTTCAAACTTATTCGGGCGGCTATAAGTTCGACAGGTAATTTTGGTAAGGGGAAAATCGGCGACAGTTCATTTCATATTACGTTCTAACGTATTGCTCTGTCTCGTTCGGCTGAACTAAGTTCCTATTTAGGAATAATTTAGAACCGGCGACCAACGACACAAGTTTTAGAAAATAGCTCAATAATACCCAGAAGGAAAACATCATTTGGACAAAGACATTACTCTTTCATTGCGCCGAGATTTTACAATCTGATCAATATGGAAATAAAAATGAACTTGACATTTAGGGAATTCAAAAATAAACTAAATAAATGGTTATCGAATCATGACAGACTAACCATACATCAAATGTTAGAAATAATAGTATAATAAAACTTAGGTGCATAAATATTAACATATTTTTAAACATATATGTTAAGTATATTTTAACATTGGACTAACTACCAAAAATCATTTGACTTTGACAATGAAGTATACTTTTTAGACTAGGTAATTTTATATTAATAAATATTAATGACCGTTTCTTCCTTTTCTCACATATAACTTTATTTATTTTATTTAATCGAATTTTATATGATATTTATTGCCGATTAAATAATGGAATTGCATTTTATTTATTATATTATCTTTTAATATTTTTTTATTATTATTATTTTTTTATTTTATTCTGAAGACCACATTTTAGGGCAATTTAGTGTCATTAGCTTTTTACTAAAACTTGTATATTTGTAAGCAACCAAGCAATCAAGCAAACTTGATTGTAATATTGGAGTCCTGTCCACCCTAGAACGGGCTAGTCCCAGTTGGGTGACAGAAACAAATAAGCAAAAGGTTAAGGTTTTGCCATTCGGTTCCTGTTATTTTTATAAGCTAATCAATGTTTCATAGTAATTAATTCTTAAATAAATAAATAAATTTTAGTTTACGAAGAAACGCAATCGGTCCCATTAAGTCCAAATAAAATGTAAAAGGTATTCGGGAGTTATGATTTCCATCTTAAACTCCGCTTGAAGATGCTGTACTCTCGCTCATGGTTTTTCTATCTGCTACTAAATGATCTGTTACTAAATTAAATTTTCTCTTAAAGTCCAAACTCGCACTATACTTTGTATATATCAAAAGGCTAATCAGATTGTCCAACCATAAGATGCTGTACTCACTTTTGGTTTTTCTATTAAAGTTCTGAAGATTTATACTTAGTAACCTAGTGATGTTTCGATTAAGAATATAGGTATAAGAGAAAATATTGTCATTAAACTAAATTATCTGCTACGGAATTAAATGACTTATCAAAGTCAATACTCGCACTATACTTTGTAAATATGAAAAGGTAACCAAAACTTATCTAACCTACATAATGTTTATCGAATTTTACGAAAGTACTTGAGATTTGTATAATTCGTTCTTTCAGGAAGGTAAATAAACACAAACTGAAGTACCTATCTGGGTTAAACAGATATTTGAAAGTGATCAAAGAGGACCACGAAATATCTTATCTTTTCGGCTCATTTGATAAGTCTGACGATATTTTTATCGAAAATTGATATTTGTGGTCCTAATCTATCAATATATGTATCTAATACTATTTTTTATGAACATTTCGCAATTGGCGGATTTAATGGACAATATCTTGCTATGATATGTACATGTACACGTGTCTAAATGTGCATATATCTTGTTATTGGATTCGATAGACAAAATTCGAATGCCGTTAATTTTATCCCAACGGAAAATAGTGCTTCAGCCAGAAATCGAACTCAGAACCTTACAAAAATCAGTCAACCTACCCACTAAGTCACCAAGTCGTTATTGCCTAAATTAAAATGCCATATGATTTATATATTTAGCTTTGAGGTTAATCCTACAATCGGCCGATTCAAAAGGCAGAAATTACTTTTTTAATAGAAACCTGAACACGTGTCTAAATTGAAAAGGGCACATGTACCTATAAGGGTTAATTTGCTTGTCATTGTGAAAACGGCACTAAATTGAAAAGGGCACATGTACCTATAAGGCTCAATTTGCTTGTCATTGTGAAAGCGGCACTCGAGTTGTAAATTACTTTTTTTTTACATGGCTGTCTTTTTAAACTTTTTTTACTGCTGGCAAACAATCTTGTGGCTCTGTCACTCTTTTTACGGCTATATTTTTACTCTGTAATAGGAAAGTGCTTTTCTGGTAACTTTGGTAGTCTGGAGCTTGCTTGGTCATTTTGAAAAGGCACTTTTGTATGAGAGCCTCTCACTCATTTTGAAAAGGGCATATTTGCTGAAATGAAATATTTAATTACTCATTCATTAAAAACTATAGAAATTTACGAATGACAACATTAAACTCAACAAATTACCTTGATTTCTCAAATATCTTTTGATAAACAATATCTACTGTTGGGGTCTGAGCTAAATGTAAGCGGTGATTGAGGTGCGGGGGGGGGGGGGCGGGATTTGTAGAACAGGCGTTCTTTCGTCAACGTACATACCTATACTTATTTCTCTCGAGTAGCACCGGGCGATTAAAGTCACAGCACTAATGTCTGTGGTGGGGAGATCGAACGCCGGTCCCCGCACCTCATCCACCGCTTACATTTGGCTCAGTCCCCAACTGTAGTTACTTAACGCTAGAAGCAGTTATTTATATTTGCTGTAAAATTTAAAAAAGATACCTATTCAAAATGCCCGATCCATTTATTTTCGCCGATAAATTGATCCTGCATTTAAAAATATTTAAATATCTCACCTCTGTTGAAGTACCATTCTCCGTGGATTCAATAGCGCTCTGCACTCCAGATTCTATCGCTGCTCCGGACACTAAACACAAGTTTATACAAATCAAAAGCACTTTTAAAATCGGTTTTAATCTCACTACACACTTAACATCCACTGTACGTTTTAAACGGTTCAGACGTTGCATTTTGTGTCTTTAAAATTGTTTTATTTTAACTTTGTAGATAGGGCATCAGCCATTATCCAGAAAACACTGGTTACTCATAGCGCTGGGGATCAAAATGTCTATATAATGCATCTATTTAAGGGTTTGGCGTAAATTAATGAGTGAGTCTTGTCTTTATAATCGGAATTAGGGAGTGCATCAAGGAAGTAGACAGAATTGAAGGACAAGAAAGTTATGGCCAAATATATAAGGAAGGCAGAAGAACAGTACAGTAATAGAACAATTTATTGTAAACAACAACGGTCATTTTAATACTAGCGCCAATGACGATGACTTATTTGTTGTTTAAAAGGGTATTTTCATGAAGATCACTTATTACTATACGGATTTACTCAAAAGTCTATCCCGTTTTCACAAAAGACATTTTTATCGACAAGGTAGTCGATATAAAAATCATCCCCGTGCGTTCGGTAGCATCGACCAACGTCTTATAGCCCGTTTCAAACTATTATGGTTTCTACAAATAGCTTTTCTAATACGGTTTATTTGCTGTATACGGTTAAAAAATCAGCGCGTTCACGTTATACGGTTTGATAATCAGTTTTTTGGGACGTTTCGTAAACTACGGACGTCTACGATGACGTTCAACCGCGGTTATTTTGTACTGGTACAGGCGTAGATTACGAAAAAAGTATAACAATTTTGGATACATCCAATTGTATGGCCACTTTTGGACACTCAAGTTTAAAATGAAAAATGCCGAAACGAAATTCTACTAAAATATGTACATTTACGAACTTCTAAGAAGATTCGAAAAAGTTACGATCATGAGAGAAAGTTTAGGCCTAGATGAAAAATTACGCTGCCGCTTACGGCTTTTAGTAACACTGCACAGAAGCAAAAATAAACGAATCGGTTTTTTAGCCGTATTCTTTTTTACCGTATAGTGAGAACACACGCATTATGTGTGCATACGCCACTGTTAACCGCACAAGAAAAAAACCGCAACGTGTGAACGGGTTGTTATAGTGGACAGCGCGGCGGAACGCTCATATTGATGCACTTTGTGGTTAAAGGAGGGTATCCATTAGGTTTGCGCATCAACTCTGCTCCACGCATTTGCAACTGCTCAAATGGAGACGGTGCCCGCATCAACTCAAGAACAACGGGTGCTCCGCAGTTTTCTTCGAACTTTAAGCGAACATGTCGTCGCCAGAATTTATTTTTAAATTTCTCATCCTTCGGATTCCCCAGCACTATAATTTCAGTACTCGTCGATTAGAGCTAGACATTTCTCTTCGACCCACTCCATAGCGATGGACTCGCGTTTACTGAACGCCGAACGTGGTGCGCGAGATGTAGGTACTTACCTACGCGTCCACGGACACACTGCGCTCCTATTTGTGTTCGCAGCATTTACCACTACCGCTTGGAGCGCTCGCCGCGGAGCGTGTAACGTTGCACGCTCCAGGAGCGCGAACGTATCCATTATAGGAGCAGTTGCAGATGCGCGGAGTAGAATTGATGCGCGAACCTAATGAATACCTGCCTATCGCCTGGTAATGCCGTATAGCCCTACTGTCGTATAGCGTTGAGCGATACTCTATCGCTTTTCATTTCAGATTCGAACGTCGAACACGAAAGTGTCACGAAGAGACGAAGTGACGAAGACGTCATGCCTTTAATATCGTCAGAATACCATGTTGAGTTCAACAGATTGGGATTCCCCCTGAATGTCTGCTTCACCATAACTAATAATACCACACAAGGACAATCAATGGAAATGGCCGGAGTAGACCTTACGGAAGGACTATTTTTCTCATGGACAGTTTTATGTGGCCTGTTCAAGGGTGAGTGCCACACGAGTCTGGTTATTTTACATAGCACTTGAGAGCCGTACGACAAAAGTGGTAACCATAAAAGAGGTCGTTAACTAAACTAACTTCAGCTATATGTGTAAGCCCAAAACCAAGAAGCAATAAAAGTTTCGTCAGAAGTTCCACGCATGTATAAAATATCGCCTTCCACGCGAGCGAAGCCTCGGGAAGGCGAGATTTACGTCTTCTGTGATACAGTTATGTGACAGTCTTCGTCACTTCATGTTCCGACATGATACAGCTATGACGTCATCTCCCATAAGAAATGCTTCCCTATCGATTCGAAAACCAAACCCGATTTTTATCGATAGAAAAAATATCTCTTCCGGTCACATCCCTATCAATTTCATCAATTTCAAATCTCTATTGAAAGACAATAGCTTATGACATCATATAACAAAAATCACCCAAAATGTGCCGTAATAACTGACAGATAGCTTATAAGATCAATTAGTATTATACATTTTTTATACAAATGTCAAGTATTTATTTATTTATTTATTTAGGTACATAGGATTAGGTATACAGTTCATTCATAGGTCATGTAATCTTATAATAATTATATAAATTATTTAATAATTAATATAGGGAGGTTTAACACATCTTACATGACCTTTACTGCCAATAGCACATCTAACTAGGCGATAATTTGGCCCGTCTCTATAGTATACCTATATCGAAGTGGTGTTGATGGAGATACGAAGATGAAGTCAGCTATAAAGAACTTTATTCACGAGCGACAAAATAATGTAATAATATGAAAGTATGTTCTCATACATTTTATTTTACTGGTAGGTAAAGTAAAAATGGCATTATTATCGTATCAGTTATTTTAATATGGTTTCCTTGTCGTATGCTTCCATATTCGGTGCAGACTTTTTCGATGTCGATTGCCTGTTCAGTCAAATATATCTACATCTTAATCTTAATATATATAAATTACGTGTCACGTTGTTTGTCCGCGATGGACTCCTAAACTACTTAACCGATTTGAATCAAATTTGCACACAATGTGCAGTTTGATCCAACTTGAAAGATAGGATAGCTTACGTCTTAATTTATAGTCGCGATATTATTTTATTGCAATGTCTATTATTTGACATTCGCAATTATCTGTTAGTTCCAAACGATTTTAACAGATGGCGTTATCTATTGAGTAATCCATAGATGGCGCTGATATGTTAAACCTACAAACGTCATAGTCGGCCAAGCGTTATTCTAAATTCAAAATATTGTGAAGGTAATACAGTGAAATTATTCCTGCTTTTTAATTATTTGTGCTTCATTGTTCTAAACTCTTTAATTAAAATATATACATGTAAGTATTATCACATAGTTATAAAAGTGGAATAACTGCAGTATAGGAACCTCTCTCCAATTTTTTTCATTTTAATGCTAAATCTGGAAGAAAATTGTGTCGGTCGCTATAAATAAGCGAGATATAGGCATTCAAAGTTTAAATTTTAAAAACAGGCCAAAATAATATAATATAAAAATGGATGTTGGTATATCTGTATGCCCGTCTGTCCGAGTTTAATAGACTCCGAAACCGTTTGACCAATCACCATGAAAGTTGGCATATATATGTATTTTTTCATGGTTAAGGTTTTTATATATATCCGCTTTGTTGCAACTTTCAACTAGACGGCGCTGCAGCACACCAACTTCTATACTGCTCAACCGATCGCCATGAAAATTGGTATACATTGGTATTTGAGAAAAGATATAACACGGGCAACGCCGGGTAATACCACTCGTATATATATATAAGTGTCAAAGTCCTCACTGACTATGTGTGTGTGTGTGTGTGTGTGTGTGTGTGTGTGTATGTGAAAATTGGTGTTATCGATTTTAAACGCTAATACTTCTTATATGTCCAAATATTTGTAGACAAGACTAAAAATGAAGAAATAAGTCATCGGAAGCAAGTGAACTGGACTTTAACGGTAATTTTTTTAGTATCGCCGATGACGACTATGATGTAACTCTCTATTCGTAACTATAGAAACCATCTGGATATTCCCGATCACGCGCGCCATTTTACTATTTACCAATTCGAAATTATCTCAATGTAACCGATAAAGCGTAAGCTGCCAGAAGTAATAAAAACTCAAGTATTTTGGTTCCTGTTCCCATCGATCATGCAATTTTATCGAATTCGGTGAGATCACAGATAAACTATGTCAGTGACTAAATAAATAAGAAGTACTGAATCTGTTTTATTTTTTTCGAAAATGTGAAAACGAGAAATGTGTACTGATAATAATGATAGATGCTTCAAATTAGTATTAGGTCTGATAAGTAGTTAGTCTTTGTTACTTACAAATTATATAATGAAAGCCCATTACTCTTTACTGTTTTAGCACCTTCCTCGTTTTTATTTTTCTTCGCCTCATTTACGTCAGCAAAACGTTTCCATCACAAGTTCCTCTTCATTCTCAGGAACATAAAAAAAATCATGGGTGCTAAAGCTAGTAAATAAGTATGATGCTTTAAAGTAGCGATGCTTTTTTTTTATTAAAAATTGGCGCACTGAGAGAGATGTGCGAGCAGGTGCATTATCATGGTCAAACAATTAGTCGCTGGCCCTCTACAAATCCGGTCTCTTTACCTCAAACTTGGGCAATCTTCTCAGAACCTCCAAGTAGACACCTTGATTAACAGTCAGACCTGATGAAATGAATTCCGAGGACACCATCTCATTTTTTATTTTAGTTTTATGTTTTTCTTCAAATATAAGCATTAATTAAAAACAGTTATTAAACAAATCCCTCGATAAGGAACCAATTTACAATTTAGACTCCTTTTCGAGTAGTACTCGGTACTTTTGCTCATTGCCTTGGACATTAAGGCTTTAAACTGATTTCGAAAACTTTCAGGCGCGTTTACTCCTGCAATGTAAGCGGTGAGTGTGTTTTATTTTAATTTAATTTACTTGTTAATTCTCTAGCGTCGCGCTTTGCTACAACTTTTATTTAGGTCCTAAATTAATTTCCTACACCTAATGAAACAGTGAGAGCGCTCTGAGAGTTACGCTAAATATGCTTTGCCATTAGCAACCTTATATCACCACTGCGTAAAGATAGTTATTCTGTGGTAGCGCTGCGATATAAAGTTTAGTATGCGCCCGGTCGCCGGCGCGAGCGGACGTGGAATTCGTGTCTGACGCTTCGTGACTGCTAGCTTTTTATTGGTCGAACCCTACGATGTTGACCCCGCCTATTTCTTCGCTTGTCCGCCCATTTCGGATATTTTTCTGAGGTCTCATTTCGCCTTAATGACCGATAACATTTGTTTGACGGGTTTTAGATAAGCATTTGCCAAACGGCTTCTTTTCCCGGCGATCTATAATGGTAACAATTTTTTTATTATTCAAAAATGCAACAAAATTATATTAAAAAGATCAATACACGAATTAAAATCGATCAATATACGAAACAAAAAACAATTTAACCAGAGGAGCCGCGCCGGGGTAATAGGAGCGGGCGGGTAATGGGAGCGATTGGACGGAACCTATGCACATTCGGGTAACCTTAAGGAGTCGACCATTGCCGCCAACTATTAAGATAGTTCGCCTGACGCGCATGAGTCGTTAATGCCCTGCGTTGAGTCAACAGGGACGATTGTGCCTTTTTCGCTCCGCGCTTTTAATTAACTGCCGATTACCAGCGTCCAGGTAAGCATGATAATATATTATTATTGTATTTGTATTATACTTATAACATAAACATAATAAAACTTCGCCTAGATTCAAAAAATAAAGAAGGTATGATAGTAGGTACAGTCTGTCCAGAAAGAGTAAACCCTACGTTTTGGGAAAAAATATTTATATTGCAACACAATAATGTGAGAATAGTAAGACTAAATAATCGAGGGACAAGTCTCAGTGCCGTCTCCCAAGAGGAGTATTGTACTCAGATTAGTGTTTCTGCTCCTTTACTGATTCTATCACGGAACATCAACGTTTGAATGATTGTGAGCTTGAAATAAAAAGAAAAAACGTTGGATGTGCGTCCGTTAAATAATCATTAATTTTGACTACGATTGAGACAGTTTGATACCAACAATTTGTGGTTAAATTATACGAAATATCAAACAAAACATAACCTCAAAATGTATCTGGAAGTACATTTTGAAACACTGAAAATGACTTATATAGCTCCGCTTCGAATAGTTTTGTTAAATTTTAACGCATAAGAATTTGAATAACTATGAATAATGACTAAATATACCCTACGCAATTTCATGAACTGAACCAAGACGAAAACAGTCATCTGTTATAACGGTCAGTGTTGCCACATCAAAATATTTTCTCCCCACGTCGAATTGATTTCTAGACTAGGAATCCACATAAAAATGTGTATACCATAAAAATATATTTTTTTATGTGATTATTAGGTATTTTTCGCCATCGCTATGGCTATCAATTGCCACTTTTCTTTGTATATATGACACTAAAATTAAACAACAGTTCAACTTGAGGTTGAAATCTACTGTGCTGTTGACGTTGATATATTGTGCTGTTGACGGTATGAACCTTTAATTTATTGCAAATTCGAGTAAAAATTTGAAGGAATAAAAAATTTTCAAGGGAACTCAAAAAATCGTATGTTTTGCGTAAGATTTTGCCAGTCCGTGTGTACAAGGTACCGACGCCAAAAAATCGTATAAGTAACATCGCTGTGACAAAATAGAGTCACTAGAGGCTTTCCTAGCGGAAGGGAAGAACCGCGTAAACTCCGGAAACTCAGCCCTCCGGAAACTACTACGGAAACTCCACCCAACTCAACGCGATTCCGGTTATTTTTGGGAACCCCATCGCATTTCAACCTTTATGCAACTATATAGATTAGGGCCGTCCACATATTAGGTAATCACCGAGGGGGATGGGAGGGGTTGGAGCTGAGGCTTACGCTTGATTACGTGGGAGGAGGGGAGGGATGCCCGTCCTGATTACGTAATAACACTGCACATTAAATGTGCATTTTTAAATATTCTTTCTCTCTTTAATACCGTCTTTACAGCCACTGTGGTCTGAAGATTGGGATCTGTAAAATAAACCAAAGAGTTTGAGATTTTGTAATTACTTTGAAATAATAAAGTGCATTTTTAAAGCATTCTAAAATGTTTTTTTCCACTTAGAGTTTTCAAAATTTTACAAACGCTGGGTCCACTATTCTTTAAATTTTCCCCAAATTCGCTTAATTACGTAATCGTCGGGTGGGGTGGTCAGGCGCCGCTGAGGGGTCATGGGGAGGGGAGAGGTCGAAAATCCCAAATACGCGGTTGCGTAATATTTGGACGGCCCCTTAGGCGACATATATTGCTCTTTCGAATCTATTGCTTAGACCAGAAATTGTGAACTCCTGATAGACCCTCTGGTTTGACATAGTATGTTATTCTTCTTGGTGTGGCGTATCCGATACCGGCTAGTGTCACATCCCTGGGCTATGAGGCTAATATGGACAGTTATAATTATTTTCTAGGAATAAGTTAATTTTATTTCAAGACCAATATCTTGAAAGACATAAAACAAGGATTTAAAAAGTGTATTTCTCCGGTCATAAGCTCTAGTGTATGAGTATACTAACCCCTCTTACATTCCAGAACGAGAAGCAACAAAAAACCCCAAATATTTTGTTCATGCTTCGAGTCTCCACGTTGTACCCTGTGTACGTAACTGTGAAGTCCCTTGTCTTTGTTCGTACGCTAAACATACATACTAACCGAAGTCTTCCTCCCGTCAACAACATATTTACAAATTGGTACAAAATCACCAGCACACCCTACCTGCGTGGAGCTGACACAAGGAAGTAGTAGTAGTAGTAGTAGTAAACGGAGTGGGGGGCTTGTTTCCAGCCCTTGATGTCACCTAGATCTATAAGATCTTTTGTAACTACCCACTATATGGTTAGGTCAGTGGTCAGCTAGTAGCCCAGTGCTTCTTACCAGTCTAAGTAGATCACTGACCTTTAAGTTAGGCAGATCGCTGGGTTCGAGAAAGGCTCGTCCCAACAAACTGTGTCTTTTTGCGGCGAGGCCTGGGCAGCGACCAACGATGTGTATGCTGTCTTCAGGTTCTTCGTCACATATTCGGCAGTCCTTGCTCTCGGTCAAACCAAGGTTGAATAGATGTGCTCTAAGGGTCGTGTGTTCGGTGAGGAGACAGATAGTGGTTCTAAGGTTATTCTTGCTCATGTCAAGTAGGGCCTTGGTTTTCTTTTGTAGTGGTTGCTCCATCATGGCTTTTGCCTGGCGACAACCCTGGCTCTGTTTCCAGGATGCCCGATGTTCCTGCTCCAAGCAGTCTCTGATGATTTTCTTGCCTGTAGTGAAGGGGACCCCTACAACTGGCTCCACCGGGAATTCCAGTGTGCCCGTTTTGCCAGTCTGTCGGCCTCTTCGTTGCCGCGTATGCCTTGATGACCCGGTATCCATATTAGGGTGGGAATGACACAAGGAAAAGAAGAAGAAATTCTCTTCGAAATATTAGGTTAGGGATCATTTTGGTGATCAGCTCAGAGCGATGCGATCTTCGAGAGCTCGACAGCTTGAAACAGAATTATATCCCTTTTTTTCCTGCGACGCCGGGCGCGTAAAGCACCAACTTTTTCCCGCTTTATCTTCAGGCGGAATTATAACGAATTTGAGTTACATCATACCATTTTGGACATAGCGAAAGCGACATATGTGGCAGTTAACAGTTCTTGTGCAGATAAGTCCTGCTCGATATCTCTGGTCGGCTCCACTCACGGTTCAACTCATATCCAGTAGCCTCCTCGAAGAAGGCCGAACCCAGTAAGGACTCTGTTTCACTTGCTATGGCATAGCGGATCAGTTCCCCTGCGGGATGGTCTTCGGCGCTGCTGGACGGTTTGCGAATCGTGCGGCGCCAGCCTATCGACTGTACACTCCGGCAAATAACTGGAGGGGTCTGGAAACGATTTCATACGTTTCCTAAGCAGCGGGGGTGGATGTTAAACTTATGTCAGCCACCCTTGAAACGACCAGTTGGCCACCAGGTTCCCGAGTGGTAGACCGGGCAAAGGACGCCATGGTCGATCGATAAATTTGAACACATTACCGCTAACATCAGGTAGAGGCCGCGCGATCGACCTCGGACCCGTAACCAGACGGTAAGACGGAGAAATACGCCCAAATGTGGTAGCTAGGGCGCAAGGCTGTCCGTTGCATCCACTTACCAGTGCCATGCGGTAAGTCGTTGGACTCGCACGGGCAAGTGGCGTAGCTAGACTATGGACTGTTTCGCCCCCCAAGTCTCTACGTTTACCCCACGGTTGAAAGAGCCACTAATATCGTTATATCATTCTGGGGTGGCGGGTTCGCCCGTTGTAGGAGACATCTCCATATAGTCATAGCGAGATGTGCTATGTTTAACGTTTTGCGAATAGCACGGTGCCGATGCATCATAGACATGCATACTGCATATAATAGATTTTCGGGTCGTTCGCGTAGGTAAGAATTCTATCGAGCAATCGCTAAGTAGTAAAACTGTCACGGGCAATACATAAAACAGGTCAGAGGTATGGAAACTTTTAAAATAAAAGAATGAGATGGTAATATTTTTAAAATATTTGCATTTTAGGGGGTTACTTTTATATCGAAAATATCATCGTAATATTGATGTATTGTACGCCTAAAAGGTAGGTTGTGCAGCACTGAATTATTGTAAAACTCCATGTTACTACACCATAATCGCAATAAAATAAATTGAAATAAATTGATAATTATTTATCTAGAAAAAATGAGAGCCTAGAGTCTAGGCAGTAATTATTTGTTGCATGTCAATTATAAGTAAACCTATGCAGTTTTTAAAGCTTACAATATTTAATAGTAACAAAAAAGACTTATAATAAATATCTAAATAATAATTTATTCATTACATATTATTCAAAACATTCGCTTGTGCAAAAGTAACATTGGCTCTTTAGTAAGTACTTTTATAGTTTATCTTAAGATATTTCTAGTGATTTCTTGTTTTTTTTTCAGAAAACTTGTTTTTTTTTTATATGGACTTATTAAAGAATGTAATAATGCTATTTTTCATTTCTTTAAAATGTGTCGTGTGACGCCTTTCAGCATTTTTCTATATCTATAGTTTATGGAACTTCTCCAGGATATTAATCCATATATTGTTTCCAAATAGCTGAAATATACCATTATTGTCCGTTTCTCATGTAAAATGCGCTTAACTACTCTAAGGATAAAAAAGCACTAGCTAACTTACTTACCTGTGCCTTGTCACATTGACCTTGTCTTCATAAATTATTTATCTAGAGCAGTGTTTCCCAATAAGTGATACGCTTACCCTCAGGGAGACGCGAGGTTGATTGGGTACGCGCTGCAATCTATTGACTAAAGCAATTACTACAATAGTAATTTATTTATCCGTATATAGCTGCAAAAAATACTTACTGGTGCGATATTTTCAACAATTTATATGAGCTGAATTTGGGACTACATGATACAAGCATGTGTACTATACAGAATAAAACTGAATCAACCATAACAGAATAACTATCTTGACATCGTTGATTAGCTTATGCAAATATGTCGAGTTTCCAAATATAAAACTTTTTAAATGTAACTTTTCATCATTGGCGAGATACAACAAAGGGAATATATTATGCAAGCTCAAATGTTCATGACGATCGATTAAGCCATTGATTTTATATATAAAATCAATGATTAAGCGCATAGAATTTGATGTGCTGCAGCGCCATCTGTTAGCGAGCTGCAATACATTGAATAACGCGATAATATTATGCGTTCTCAATTGTCTATGTATACCAATCATGGCGATAAGTTGAGTGATATAGAAGTTGATGTGCTGCAGCGTCATGTTTTTTTTTAAATCGCTGAGCACGATGCGCTATCTAGGGGTAGGTAAATTATCGCTAATATTGTTTATTAGTGATGTTTTACCTACTGATAGATGGCGCAGCGCGCTCAAATGCTTGTCAAACTTTTACTTAACAGTCAAGTTCTTCAAATTTTTGAATTAAAAAAAACAAAAAATATTGTTTTTTTTTTTTTTTTAATTACAAGTTGTCTAGTTGCTCGTACTGATTGCCCTCCTTAAAGGATGCCGTGTAATTAAAGCTCACCCTATATATATATATATATATATATATATATATATATATATATATATATATATATATATATATATATATATATATATATATATATATATATATATATATATATATATATATATATATATATATATATATATATATATATATATATATATATGTATATGTATATATATATATATATATATATATATATATATATATATATATATATATATATATATAATATATATATATATATATATATATAGATTTAAGGGTAAATAAATCATGTTGAACTTATCTTTAATTTCAACTACTACGATTTTTTCAATTTAGCTATGACAAATAAATTGTAAGGATCTATTGTAATGTAATGTAAGTGATCTATTGTAATAGTGGGGGTAAGAACCCACGGCACATTGAGCTGCATCAGTGAGCTTGCTTCATCCGTCGCGCTACCATCCGTTCCGATATATCGGTACTGTCGCCGTTATTGAGTCTTCTGTCCCGACACGTCCCGACATACACTAGAATGTCCCGATACTGCGTAAATCGGACAATGAATGAAATAATGAAAAGCGGTATCTCATTTAATATATATCAAGGTTTCGATTGGATGACGCACTAGAAATCCCAGAATAAGCAAACATTGAAAATCTATTTTAGTGTAGATTTTGGGCAACAGATGTTTTCAACAATATATCTGAAAAACTTTTACTTTCCTGACGACCTATCGGAAAGGAAAGTATTGTGATCGCGCTAAAAAAAAATTTTGAGATGAAGATGGGAATATATATTTTGATACTCCCTGAGACGATTGAGACTATTTCCAGACCGATCTCTGTCTGTATGTATGTCTGTATGTCTGTCTGTATGTATGTATTCTTCCACGATAGCGCCCAGACGCTTAATCGGATTGAGCTGAAATTTGGTATATAAGCTTCTGTTAACCGTCGGAGGAACCCATTAGTTTTTGGAGTCCCTACGCCCTACGGTTGTGGTACCTCCCATACAAATTTGGGGTTCCCGGCGAAAAAATTGTTTCCGCGATAGCGCCCAGACGCTTAATCTGTCTAAGTTAAAATTTGGCATAGAAGCTTCTGTTAACCATCGGAAGAACCTATTAGTTTTTGGGGTACTTACGACCAACGTTTGGGGTACCTGCCATACAAATTTGGGGTACTAGAGTAAAAAATGTCGCTGTTTTTTCGCACCTCCCCGGATACTAGTCAGGAAAGACTTGGGGTGACACAACCGATTTTTTTTTTTTTGTAAACGTCTGAACATGCATCTGACGAGTGGAAGTCGAATATGTCAGTGGAAAAGAGATGGATATAATTTTTGATAAAACAGAAAATCCAAATTGAAAATAACAAATGCTAACTGTGACAATATTTGTTTGAAATCCCAGCCCGCAGCGCTGAAGTAAAACAGGATGTTTCCTTTAATGTCGACCCAGTTCATGAAAGAAATTATCTGCTACCAAAAACTGTCGTGTCGATATTATATTGTCGGAGGAACAATAATATGATTTGCACAGAGTTTTATAATTATGTGAAACGGAATTCTAGATTTCAGAAAAGTATACAACGCCAAGCAATTTTGAGAAAAGTATAATACTCCAAGTACTTATAATTTTTTTATTTTATTTTATTTATTTATTTTTTGTTTATTCACTTATTACTAATCAACATAACAGTAAAACCAAGGCATTGAAAAGTAAAATTAATAAAGATATACCATAACTATACAAATAGAATGACACTTATAATACTAGCTATCATGTAAAAATAAATAATTAATAGCTTGCAATTTAAACAAGTGAGGGTTGGCGGTAAAAATATCGAAATCTGGTGCCATCGAGTGAATTTCATTTAAGCGCCGCAAAGCACGCGCCGCAAAGCACGCGCCAACAAGTTCCACCTCGTAAGGTTAGTGCGCGAGAACGGCTCCGCGAAAAGATGGTGCGATCGAGCACGGAGATAATTATTTGGTATGAATAGATCCACCTTTGCTAGTAAGCTAGGGTTATCAGTTTTACCACGAATTAGATTGAAAACATAGGACATGGTCAGCATTTCTCTTCTGAGACAGAGAGAATTATAGCCAACCATGCCTGTGATAAATGCAGTCGGATACAAAAATGGATAATATCCATACTGCTTGAAGTACAGAAATCTCAAAAAACACTTCTGTACCTTTTCCAGCATGTGGGTATAAGTATCTTCATGTGGATTCCAAATAGCTGCATTCGTTTCCATGCGACTTCTAACAATCGAGTTGTACAACGTGCGCATAACCCGAATATTATTGAAGTGTTTGGATTGCCGTATCACAAAGCTTGAAAGAAGTTGTAGATAGTTGTCTAATATGTTCCTTGAAGTTTAACTTGGGGTCGAAAAAAACTCCCAAGTCCTTGACTTCAGTAACTCTGGAAAGCACACATCCAGCGATGGAGTAATCATACATCAGATGAGCAGGCGATCTTGTGTATGTCATCACTGCACATTTGTTAATATTGAAGTGAAGGTTACGAGCTTGGCTCCATGCATAAACTGCATCAATATCACGCTGGAAGAGCTCGCGGGCCTCAGCACTTCCAGTTGATAAAAACAATTACGTAATTGTGTAATAAGACAACTACGTAAAATATGTTATGTGTATCTATCTAAGCGTAAAAATATTTGTCTTGTTGGCGTATGTAAGTTGTCCGTTTCAAAATTTGCAAACCATTTTTTAACCACTTGCTGCTATTCGGTTGAGCTAAAATTTGGCTTACTTACATATGTAAGTTCAATGACAATGCAAAATTATGGTACCATCGAGCTGATTCGATGATGAAGCCGGGATATAGGGATTGGCACTCCTTGATGGCAAATGGTAGGATAGTCGAATTTGTGCAAGTATGTTTGTTATCATGAGTACTTTCAATTATACACGATGACGAGGGTCTGAATATGAAGTCGGAAGATTACCATCGAAACCCCCTGATGGAAAGTGCTAAGATAGTCGAGTTTGGGCTCGTTTGTTTTGTTGGCATGAGTACTTTCTATTATTCATGACGAGGGCCTGAAGAAGCCGTGAAATTGCCACTAAAACTCCCTTGGGGGAAAATAGTTTGTTTTGAAAAATCCTTTTTTACAAATTAAATTACAAATTAATTTATTTACAAATTAATTTAATTATATAAAGAATGATATAAATTATATAAATATAATGTAAAATAATAAATTAATTTACAAATTAAATTAACAAATTAATTTATTCGCCTTTCCAGAGTGTCCTTACGAGACCCAAGCAAAATAGGACATGCGGCGACTACATACCACTAATTCATGCTGCGACTACATTTTATTTAATTTTTATTTCTTAGGAAAACTTACTGCTAGTTAAACATATAGGTACAATACAATACAATACAATACAATCAACTACTCCAGTAGATAGGCATTCCTACACTTGGATGCGTCACAAAATTAAATGCTAATAATTTCATTATTATAAACATAACTATCGTGATAGTTGTCATGGCTGTAATATTATATTCAATATTACCTACATACAAATAATCAAAATATGCTAATGTGATGAGTCAGGGAGAATAATATATTAAAATAGAAATGCAAATTCTATGTAGAATAATCAAAAAATATATATTTTATTGCCAATCCAGCAATATGCCTTCGTATTTTTTTTTTTAAATGAATTTAATTATATGAAATATAGAATGTCAGCTATCATAATACCATTATGTTTAATACTGTACGCATTTCATTAATCATCAACATGGAAAATAAACTCAGAATTTTCAAACTCCCTTATACCATAAATTGGGTTTCTTACCAAATTATGTATCAATTATCTTTTAAATTGGTCCTCTCCAAGGCTTTTCATTTGCTCTGGAATCTTATTATACACATTGAGAAATAAGTGCTGAGGGCCAATTAAAAGTTTTCACATATAATAAAAATATACAAGAAGTGAATAAACAAACAAATATAACTAGATAGATTCTAATATTGCTAAGAAGAAAAGAACATATTATTTAGTATAAATTTCAATTTTCGAGAAGAGGTCTTGAATAGGTCAATATCAACTTCGCGTGCATTCGCTTGCTTCGCATTAAATAAAACATCTACTCGCTCGTATGACATAAGAATTATTATTATAATTTGTTTTTGCAGTGGACACGTAAAGCAGGTTAAGATGCCTGAGACGCGCAGCAGGGATACGTAAGCCCAAACGTCCAAGCAACTCGGGACATTCAACCTTTCCATTTGCAATGTTTAGACGATAGGACAGGTCCGCTATGCTCCTTCTTTTGGAGCTCCTCCTTCTCATGTCGCACATATTCCGTACTAACAGTCAAAGCTGAGCGACACGTCTTCTTCACTTGACTTGATTCAGCTCGAAGAGCCGGTACGCAGCTCGCGAGCTGTCGTTTTCCAACCCCTGGTAGGCACACACTCAAATACGTTTGTAAAACAAGTATTTCAAATATTACATATTATGTATATTTACATTACGGTTACCTTGCAGTCAGGCCCGTAGCGTGGGTTTTTAGTACGCAGGGCGAAATTAAAAAAACAGCGTCTCCCAGCCAACCGCTCCCCCCAGCACTTTGAAAAATAATGAAAAAAGGATTTCGAAAAATAAAAAGAAAGAAATGATGAGAAGCGTAATTAATCCCTAAATCAAATAAATATATTAAAAAGTATATAAAACACGACTGCCGTTTCAGAAAGTGAGCTATTCTATTTATGATTATTTTTATTAGGGTTTTTTTAAAAAAATATTTATGGTTTATGTATTTATCCATATGGACAGATGTATATTTCCGGAATGTACTCAATCAGACCTTTCATTTGACACTAAACACGATATATGTATGTTAATTTATTGACATTTGAACATTTGGATAAGTACTTTTTGATATTTATATAGTTTAGGTACCCCATGACACTCGGGATGACATAACGATTCTAACAATATCACACACTTCTAAATCTATTCAAGCGTTTAGAAGTTATAGTGGCATAAAAAACAGGGTTTCATCATTATTATATTTTCACGTTGCATTGGAATAAATTCGTAAGGAATTAAAACGGTTATTTGAAAATCGGTAATATTTTGTGGAGTGTAGGTAATAATTAAACATTTTGTATAATTTATTTTGCTAAATTAATATTCCAAATATTTATCTTCGTTATTAGGCCTACCGGATCTATTCCTGACCGCCGCGAAAAGGATGAAAAAAAAACTAAACTGTCAAATGATGAATGTCCACACGCACCGCGTAAAACGGCGATTTATATTAAAGACGCTGCTTTCTCCTTATATAAGAGCAAGGTGTCGCGGCACGGACCCTATGACATTCGGGAGGACAAAACGATTCTAACAATATGACACACTTCTAAATCGGTTCAAGCGCTTAGAAGTTATGGTGGAATAAAGAAACGGACAACTTACATAGATGAATCCTGATCACACAACACTCCTTTTGGGAAGTCGTGTAAAAAGAGTGCAACGAGAAGGGGGGCTATTATAAACTTTGTATGCGAAAAGAGGAGTAGCAGAATCTGAAACAAGCCTTGGTCTGAAAAAAAAACCGTTTACAAGAATAATAAGAGATGAGTCGCAATGTAATCATGATTTGCTATTTATCGCTTATCAGTATATACTTAAGTTATGACCGTTGATTGAAAATTTAAATACTAGGTATTTAAAAACACAGCAACTGTTCAATAGAACTAATTTAAATCACTGAATCATGTAAATCATGTAAACCACGTCGCATAAATCAAATAATGTCAAAAATATATGTGACGATAAAGATTTCCATAAAAAAAAACAAATATAACTGTAAACAAATCAGGAAATGAACATTAGAATATAATAGAAGAGAATTATTCCATGTAGTAAAATTATTGCACTATAGATAGTATTACTTTTTTAAACTTTCGCATATAGCTCAAAAACTACATCACAAAATAATATTTGTTAACCGAAAACGAAGACTAACGCGGTTGTTTGACATTATAAACAAAATAAATGCGAATGTACCGCATTAAATTTGTAGCACCCGACGTTCCGGCGATATTGCAACCGCCGTTATCCAGGGTATACTAGACAACGGCGGTTGCAACATCGCCAAGACGTCGGGTGCTACAAATTTCACGCGGTAAATTCGTTTTTATCTTGTTTATTTGTTATGAATGTCTTTTAGAAAAAAATATAATGCATACACATATTTTTAAAATATGTATTTATTCTTGTATTTATTCGTGTATCCAGGCTTAATAGCCAAGAGGCAGCGACAAAAAAGTGCAAGAGTTTTACCTCCAAGAGTTGACTCTACCCCGGCATTCTATGGTCAAAATACTGTCTGATCTTAAAGTATCAGCTTTTACAAAACTAATGCACTTTTTTGTCGCTGGCTCCTCGACTATAATCTCGCCAATCCTCTTTCGCGGATTGTCAATATTAACTACCGATTGTATTGTATTTTTCTGGACGAGGGAAATTGGAATAGAAGTGAAAGGCTCAGCGGCACATGTTCAAAGTGATGAATTGCAAAGGGCGCCTGACTAGTCGTGGAGGTAAGATCATAGTAATATAACATCAGTAGAACATCTCGAGCCCTTTTTCGAAATAAGTACCTACGCTTCGCCGAACCATGCCACAACAAATACACAATTGACAAGTTGTGATCCCATTAAAGCAGAAATGCAATTCTTTATAATTATTATGTACGTGTATGTATTTTGGGTTTATAGATCAAGAGTCGGTTTGCAAAATTGTACTGTAACAGAATATATGAGTTAGTGCTGACTTTGTGTGACATCATTCATCACTTGTTGCATGTGTTTAAAATACCTACATTTTAGTAAGTTGTAGCAGGTACTTAACAAAAACAACAAACGATACCTCGTAAATGTAATTTCATAACGTAAATGTAAATACTCGTAAATGTAATTTCTGATAGGTTGCATTACAGCCTGTACAGAAAACATTCCACTTTTGTATACTTAGCTGTCGCGCGACAGCCCTGACTAGCTAGCACCGAGGCGCCCGACAATCTATGTAGTGGTAGCGTACGGACAACGGGCGCTTGTATGAGTGCGAAATCGGTGCGTACTATGGAGATGTTATACTGTTCTTATTTTACTATTCTATGACTGCTCGAGGAAAACTAATCAAGTTGCCAGATGTCGCAAAAAGGCACTAGGGTTTTATTGTATATTGTTTGCCCAAGGCATTGACCATATAGGATATTAGATTGCTCAATGCCATACTACGATTTAGCAGCTACGATTTGACTATGAACCACAATGTGTAGATGGCACTCATAGTTCCAAACATTAATTAATCTTCTCTTATGTTCGTTAGCCCAATATACGGTTCTAAACATGCGATGATAAGATATAGATGATATTCTAATCTCTCCGTATTCTAATTCCGTGTAGTAACCAGCCTATATAAACATTCAATAAATGACACTAATAATTTAATGTTAATATTGTTATTATTGGTCAAATATTTTAAATTTTAGTCCTGTCCACCCTAGAACGGGCTAGTCCCAGTTGGGTGACAGAAACAAATAAGCAAAAGAGTAAGGTTTTGCCATCCGGTTCCTTTTTAAGCAAATCAATGTTTTATAGTAATTACCTAATTCTTAAATAAATAAATAAATAAAATAAATAAGAAATGGGTTTTTACAATCGATTAGTCCGTTATAAAAAACATTCATTATCAATTTTATTATAGATGGTCAAAACATGCTATTAGTTTCGCCGAGAGCATTCTCGGCGCCACGTGCATGTCGCTGGCGCAAAAGGGTTGAAGAAGACGTACTGTGGCACTATGCACTGTACATACGGGAGCTAATAGGCACAGTGCAGTTGGGCCATAATGACCCATATGTTAGGGTCGGCCCAACTCACAGGTAACCCACCCGGCAGCCTCCCAAAATAAGTTTGACCCCGGGTAGGATCCTGTGCCTGCGGGCTGGTTTCCCCTGGAAAAACCGTACTTCGGGTGATCCTGGACGGTTTGAACACCGTGCGGCCATTCGATTGTGAATTCCGACAGCTAACCGAGGAAGTCTGGAATCGGCTTTGTTTCCTAGCGGGGAAGCGGGGGTAGTTGTTAACCCTATGACAGCCGCTCTTTAAACGACCAATTTGTTGATCCGATCCCGGGTGAACAACCGGGCAAAAGACGCAGTGGTCCTAGATAGATTCGGTTAATTCCGAATCACCGCTAACATACGGAAGAGGACCGCGCAAGCGATCTCGAACCCTGAACCAGTCGGGAAGCGGGAGAAATCTGGCCGAAACTAGTAGTAAGGGCGTGAGTTCTGCCCGCTGGGAGCACTTTGCTGATGTCTCGCGGTATTACAGTCTAGTCAAAATATTGAAAAAAAAGGTCTCCTTTTTACTTGTAGAATCAAATCATGTAACTTTTGGGCAACAGGTCTTTCTCTCCCTTTTTCGAATTTGCTGAATCTGAAAATGCCGGTTGCCCAAGCGAAATACCGACCGGAAGTGAGATATCCAAAATGGCCGCCAATATGGCGCCGAAGCCAGAAATCGGTGCTGTAAAGCCGATTATACATAGGAACGCGTCCAAAATGTCTAATATGTATGTTTTTGAGCATGGGGAATTGAAAAATACACTGTTAAAAAACATTGGTCCATTACTTCAAGATAGCGGTCAAGATGGCGTCAGCACCATATTGCTCTATTTTGTCGTTAAAACGAGCGTGATGTGTCTCGACACGGATTTTAAAAAGTAACTTTAAAACAACGTTGAGCTAAACTTTTATTCAAACTTTTCGAAAATGGAACAATTTCGGGTTTCGACGCTATATTGACCGCCATCTTGGATATCTCACTTTCGGTCAGGATTTCGCTTACGCAACCGGCATTTTTCGGATTCAGAATGGTTGAAATACCTGTTATCCAAAAATTACATGATTTGCTTCTAAAAGTTCGTTTTTCAGAAAATTTGACTAGACTAGTGAGGCGTTGGCTTCTTACGGGCGAGCGGCATAACTAGACAGTGGACCGTTTCGTCCCAAAGTCTTCTACGCTCACCTCACGGAAGACAAAACGATCAATATAAGTTAAAACTTCCTGGGGTGACGGGTTCGGCCGTTGTAGCTGACACCACAAAGCTCGCGGCTGATGGATTGGTTTCTTCTGGGGGATTGCCTCCCGGCGCTATTAGACGGTTTGCGCACCGTTCGGCAACGCCAATCAGTCGTGCACTCTGACTAATTGCTGACGGAGTCTGGAAACTACGGAAATATACTGTCTTCTAAGCAGCGGGGTGTCGATCTTGACCTGTTGTCATGCCAGTCTTGAAACGACATATAGACCACCCGATGCCGGGTGACATTACGGGCAAAGGAATTTGCAACAAAAACCTTCTAACCTCGTTTTTAAAGATACCAAGTAAGTATATCCGCCTTTATAAGGTAACTTACTATTTATTAAAATAAGAAAAGAAAAATATGCTAATCTTCTGGAAAAATTGATTTACTAGTAGGGATGAACATCCCCACGGAGCCCCCACGCGAGCCAGCGGGAGTGTGGCATTGAGCAATCTAATAACCTATTTATTTATTTATTTAAAGCAATGTACATAATAAGCAACAAGCGTAACAAATTATATTTAATATCTACACTTAAATAAAACCCACAGCAAGTTGTGTCACGCTTATAGTGAAGATCGGTCCCATGTCGCCCAACTAAGTATGAACACTTGTTCTAGGGCAGACATATTAAACAAATACTAGTTTAAAAAGAGAACATAATCAAAAGAAAAAAAAGTAGTTTAAACAAAGAGAAAAAAAAGCGAAAATGAAAAAAAAACATTGAATTAAATAAAAATATGCATAAAAATAAAATATGTAAATATATAATTATAATAAAATAAAACATTGAAGTAAATAGATAATTAAATACACATATCCTTCGGTCAATAATAAACTATATAGTCATAACTTAAATTATAAATAAAATTTGTAATATTTGTAAGAAAAATAAAAAGTCACAATAAAATTATAATACCATTAATAGTAAAGTTCAATGTTTAAGGGTAGGGTGTTAAAGCGCGAGGCCGCGGGATTTAAGGGGGAGGTGTTAAATGGGTGCTGTGTCTGCGTTGCACCTTGCACACACAATTCAATTTCAATTTATTCAGAAGATGTTATAATTAAATTGCAATATGTTACTGATGTTATCAATAAAAAGTTATCCATATTTAAAAAAACTACCTTTTCAATTTAATACCTGAACCCAAATTGGGAAATAGGAAAATAGTAGTAGTAACAGTTACAATGATGATTAATAGTAGTTACTACATTGAGTGATCAACGAAATTAAACGGAAAATCGCAATATTATTAACTTATATAAAATGAATTACTATTATTATTATTTTGTTAAATCGTTGTTCTTGTGTTTTTGTTCTTTTTTTAATTGAAATATATTGAAATATATATTTTAACTTGTAACATGGACATTTTATATTGAATTGTACCCTCGGACTATTTAAATTTGATTCTTTAACTATTTATTGCGACATCATTTTTTCAATTTATTTCGATTCATTATTATTCTTATTTATGTTTTTTGTATTTATTACTATATTATATTATTATTATTCAATTTGATTATTTCACTATTTATTGAATGCCAATTTTCCATCACACTACAGCTACAGTTACATCACACTACAGTCAAATTACACTGTTTATTATTATTAGTTAATTTATAATATTATTTGATACCTATATATAGCATATTTTTTAAATTAATTAGTTTTAAGTATGCACAAGCCATAGTCTACTTGGTACGCTTGCCTTAGTAGTACGGACCTAGGCCTAGTTAGGCGGCGTTGATTTAAAAAAAAATGTGGTCTGCGGTGCTTTCTATTTTGCTATTATTTACATTTAAGCCTCTAATGTTAAACTTACAATGTACTGCCGTGAAAAATGTGTTTTTCTTTAATAAATAAAATAAAATAAAATAAATATATATTGAAATTACAATCCAAAAAAAAAAACAAAAATACTTGCTGTTTAACTAAAATTTAAAAATGTAATATAGTCAATGATTTTTATAACTCAACATCACATTTTTTATCCTAAATAGTAATGATTGAGGCAATGTATATGCACGTAGAGTATGTATATGCATGTGTTGCCATTTTACATCAATAGAGCATAATTTAGGAGGACAGTCTCTTGAGCCCACCGGGGTGGGCTGTTATGCTATTTTTATTTAAATCTCTGTTTACACGGAAAACATGCTGTCTACATTTTCTTTAAATACCAAAATAATGAAGAGTAGCTTCATGACCAGTGATAATCGTTAACTCGCAAAAAAATATTATATAAATAGTAAAAAAAGTGAAACTTTTAAATTTACAGAGTGTATTTATATTATTAAAAATTTAGCCAGAGTATAGAAGTTTTTGCAAAAATAATTAATTTGAATTAAAAATATGACATCCTTGAGATGCGTATATCTTTGTCTTTTAATTATTTTATTTGTATTAGTAGCTAGAATAGCATGTACCTTACGATATTTTCAATTATATTTGCAAAACTCCTATAATCTAGCCAAATTTTTAATTCCCCTTTTATTCCGTAATTCCAAAATCAGTCTTAGATCGTCTAGTGAAAACCCAAAAACTTCCATAGAGACTAATCAATAGATAGCCCCCACGATATACTTCCAACATGCTATTCCAAAAAAGTAAGGTGTTGGATATACGCCAGCTGTTTGTGAAAAAGTCACTCATGTTTTTTCCGTCGAACCCTGGATAAACGACCAACACAGAACGACAAGAGCATCTGCAGGTCTGAACTATACCGTTCTCCAGGTGAATTCTTTTTTTTTTTCAAAGACAATTACGCTATAATATTCTAGCACCCAAAATATTATTCCACCTAAAATATTTAACCGACCAAATTCTTGAGGATATAGGTCGTTCAAGGATACAGAACAAATTTAAGTAAACCATCTCTTAAAGAATAATATATCTGCCTAAATTTACTAATATTCTAGGTAATATGGTATAATATAATGTAATATCATCAAACATAATACATAAAAGGAATACTGTAATAAATATTAGATCGTAGTTTTAATATATGGATATATGTATGTTTAAATGTATGTATATGTTTAAAAATATTAACATTATAATTACAATATTGATTTAAGTTTTAAATACCGAGGAGGTATATATTAATACTTGCATAAAATTAAGTGTCCTCAGTTATGTTAAACGTATACGGTTATGGTTCTCCACCCAATTTATATAGACTATTCGTTGTATGCCCAGATACAGGCTATTTTCGGCCTATTGGGATATGAGCTGAACATGGTCATGCAACGTGGGACGTCGTTTATTGCATCATTATCTAGTATGGCCATTTTATATATTTCTGCTGTTTGTGCGAAATAAATAAAATAAATTCAATTCAATTCTGGAGGACAGGGAACAGAAAATGTTACTGTGGGATTCGTTTTGAACAGTATACTTTAATTTTCCTACTTTTTCTAGGCCTAACGCTAGTGTTTATTCATAGACATATTCCTGGTAATGCTGCAGTTATTATAGACTGTTTTTTAAGAAATACATTCCTGAGAATAATGTTTTTTGATCTTATATATTACTTTCCCGGTCCACCAATCGACGAGAGGGGAAGTATTGTTAACGCGTTAAAAAAATCGAGATGAATATTCGAAAATCCAATTCGAGTCCCCTCTGAGACGTTTAAGACCATTTCCAGATTGAAGTCTGTCTGTGTCTGTCTGTCACTCTCTGCGTGTGTGTGTGTATTTGTGTGTATGTGTTTGAGTGTGTGCATTCCTCCAAAAGCTGAAATTTAGCTGAAGACCTCATTTGGTCATGGCAAGAGTTAAAAAGGTTGTTGTTGAAATCGGTCCATCAAAGGGCGGAGCACTATATTCAATCTCGACATATTGGACTTATAGACTTGAAATTTGATACTCAGATGCCGGTTGGACCGAAATCACATTGTGATATTTTGGTTGAAATATCTCATATACAAGCTAGGCTAATAATATTCAAATTCCGCCATACATTTTAATCAAATGTTAACGCCATCTGTTAGCGCTTGGCTCAACCCTGCCTTTAGTCGAGAAACGAACCGCGCCGCCCGAGGCATTCAATGAAACCAGACCGGGTTCATACGCCAGCCGAGAGAGGGCGCTCATCTATTTTATTTATTAACTTAATATTCAAATAAAATCAGCCCTTGGTTACTTGCCGGAAAAGTCTTAAGGTGACCGAAACGATTTTTAAAAATTATGTAGTATATTTTATGAATTTTCACATGTTGAATTACGACCTTAAGTAGTTATAATGCCGTCTTTGTCTTACACAATTATTTATATAATCAACACTATGTCTGAATTACAATTTGCTCAATTAAAATTTTGTTCTTTGTCTGGTGGCAATCCTCCGTTGATTCCTGGCCACGTCACTAGCCAGTGCTATATTACCATACCATATAATAAATACGAGGTCTTCTGTATGATTATTATCGATTTTAAAAGGGCATTTGAGAAACTTCAAAGAGGAAGACGATATAGTTACTGAGAAGTGAGAATAATAGAATAATTATATGACAAGATCTCCATACGCAGACCTCACTAAGAACTTTGAAAATTTGAGTAATGAATAGAAAAGTGTAAAACAATATCTTTAGTTCATTAGATAAAAATTTCAAATTCAAATTTCATTAATATTATTAATAGACAATGAATAAAACTCACACCTTACCTACAAATACGCAAGTAATACGCAACTGCCTCGTTCGATGACGGAATTACATCAACATTTTAGCACTTTTTTAGACATATATAAAAATAGAAGCTAAATATAGGCAATGTGTATTATTTCGTAATCCACTGATTGAATTGGAAACCTTAGCTTATGGTACCTAATTACTAAAACTAAGAAGAGGCGTTTAATGCGATGGTAAATTTTGCTATTTATGTAAGGAGTTGGTGATTTTATGACGCTAAATGTCTTTTTCTATACAATTGGGGAAAATCGTAGATTAAGTCGTAGCAACCTTATTTCTTAATCACGGAGTGAGTTAAACCCGAGAGGATTATTATTGTCATAGCCGTAGTATATCATACCAAATAATAAATTTATCACAAACCTCTGAAGTGAATAAAAAATATCTGACCCCCATGATTACGTATATATATGTTTATGCAATAAAATGAGAAAAGTCTTGTGTTGCCGGAAAATCAATCTAAGACTTAGAACTCGGATCCTGCATTGCTACATCTGGCCAGTGGTTATGTACGGCAGCGAAGCGTGGACCATAAAAAAAGACACCAGACGGCGGCTAGAAGCTTTTGAGATGTGGTGCTACCGTCGAATGCTCCGTATAAGCTGGACCCATAAAGTTAGCAACGAAAATGTGCTTCAGCGTGCTGGTACGACCCGAAAATTGTTGCATACAGTCAAAAAGCGCAAGAGTGAATATCTGGGGCACGTGCTGCGGCATGACAGATATCAGTTGCTCCAACTGATATTGATGGGCAAAATTGAGGGTAAACGACGCCGTAGAAGGAGGAAAAAGTCGTGGTTGTGCAATGTCAGAGAGCGGTCCGGGACCACCAGTACGGAACAGCTTTTCCGGATGGCGCAAGACTGACGAAAGTATTCAGAGCTAACGGCCAACCTCCAGTAATGGAGAGGCACTTAGAGAAGAAGAAGAATGTTTATGCAAGTCACTTCGTAATCACAATTTTAATTAAAAATCATTGCACATTAAAATTAAATTTATTATTTTTATTATTTATAGGTATTATTTGATATTACCTTCTATTTGTTTAAAATAACAGAAAATAAAATGTCATAAGAAAGATTAAAATATGATTCGAAATAATAAAATATGATAATGAGATATGAACAGAGAAACCCTAACAACAGGCTTGATTTAAAATAGTAGATAACAGAATTTCTATTTCAATTTATTTTATTGTGATTGTGGGGTAATAACATGAAGTTTTACAATTATTCAGTGCCGCAGAACCTGCCTTTTAGGCATACAATTTTTTTACAATATGATCGCATAGAGATATTGATTCAAAAACAAATTTAAAAAACCACATGGTATAATAATAGTACAAAATCACTTAAGGTAAAATTTTACGGGAAAAAAGCAACAGTAAATAATAACTCTAATAATTCACTAAATTTTGTTACAGAATAACTTTAAAAAATTAAATAGTTTAAACGTAGCCACTAATCAAAAGAATCAATAATAAATTGTCATAAAAAAACAACAAAAAAAAAAAGGTAGATAAAACCAAAATGAGGTGTTCCTAAAATCAAAATATATTATGTGAATTAAAAACTGAATAACAAAGAATTGGTTGAATCAAGAAATGTGAACTTTTTTTTAATTTGGTTGTTTAGCCCTTTCAAACATTCGCCAGCATTCTGATCAAAATAACTAAGATGATCTTGCACAATGACCTTGTAAACGCCTTGATTCAAGAGAGGAAAATGATTTCAATACAAGAAAATGTGACAGGTGTCGATACCATAGCTTACTATGATGCAGTGGGATTATCAGTTGTATTCTTATCAGCATTGAAGATAAAGATGACAGATAAGGCAAAAGGACGTTAACACAACAACGACGCCACAAGAAATCCGATTATCGTGAAATGTTTGTTAAAATTACGAATCGTTGAGATATGCTGCAGATAGATCCTATATCAGTGTTGTATGTGTTCAACAATTCTACCTTTGAAAGATGAGATATTTACAAATTAGCTGATTTGGCTATTCCAAGATACATAATTTTCATAAACAGTAGGTACAACGCTGAAAGGAATTATAATCATGGAAAACAGGTAAAGATCTCCCAAAAAACATTATTTGTTTAGGTTACTAAGAGCCTTTTTAAAACAAAAACGTGAAATAATTATTAGTGTTGTGGTGTATTTAGTAGCATAGTAATTTACAATAAGTTGAGTTGCTATGCAATGCTTGAGAATTTAATATTTTCTTTGAATTTTAATATTTATTTTTTGTTGTGAAAGGTTTGAAGTGAAATCACAACAAAAAATAATAGTTTCGGGTAAATATAGCCTATCAATAATATGTAGGTTCGGTGAAAATAAGAGCTTATCGATAGAATACTTTTGAGTTTATATATCTCTGTGTTTACCAACCTCCAGGATAGACGGCTCAACCAATTGACTTGAAATTTAAAATCAAATTAGTGTCAGGTAAATGGTGTAATTCATAAAAAGATCATTTAAAAATGTTCAAATCAAAATAACAAACAAATAACAAACAAACAACAAACGAATACCAAAACTTTCATAGTTATATGCCCTCCGGGCAAAGGCTAAACTTTGATATTCGGAACATAGACCCTAAAGGTTCAAGTAAGCGGTGTGATTCTTAAACATTATAAATAGAATATAAACGAATTTACCGCGTGAAATTTGTAGCACCCGACGTTTCTGCGACGTTGCAGCCGCCATTGTCCAAGATAGACTGTCTACCCTGGACAACGGCGGCTGCAACGTTACCGAAACGTCGGGCGCTATTAATTTCACGCGGTAAATTCGTTTCTATCCCATTTATAATGTCAAACAACCGCGATAGTCTTCGATTTTATGATTCTTAAACAGTTCAAAAAAAAAAGATTTTTAGTTCAAAAAAATCCAAAGGAATAGCAAAACTATTATATTAATATGTGCCCTGCGGGCATGAGCTAAACCTTTTGAGTAAACTAGTATGTTTGTATATTCTCAAAATCGTCTGCTAATTGCATGATGTTATTAAGCGACAATTTTTTGCAATCAAGATAAATTAAAGTCAATGTCGTCTCCACGTGAAAGAAGTCATCAGGTGTAAAATGTATTCAAATAGGGTTGTATATACGTCGTTATTGCGCAAAAAACATCGCTTTAATGTAGAAAAATCCGAACAGTTCATTTATTTCAAGTGTAATTTTTGAAGGTACCTTTCAAATAGAATTCGCGATTCAAATAGCAAAAAATCCATAGAAATAACTCGATAACACGTTTGATTCGATGTTTTATCGTTTTTGATCACTTCCGCTTCCGCACCCCTATTAAAGTGGGAGGGCGGTAAACAACGTCGATTAAAAAGCGGCCACTTGTTGCGAACGGCGTCGCGACGCCGTTGTTTTTCGGCGGGAGCGTCGCGGGCGTGCGTCTGGACGCGTAGGCACTGTTGGACTGGCGCGGCGTCGCCAGCGTGGCCACATTTCAGAATGGAATAATACCACCAGCTTGGATGAAAAAATACCATTTCATGCTATATTGTAAACACCGATTGCTTTACTGATTGAGTTGGAAACCGTAGCAAAACTAAACTATACTATTAATTACTAAAACTAATATTTGGCGCTTAATGCGATAGTAAATTTTACTATTTATCTAAGGAGTTAGTGATTTATGACGTTTTTTGATGCAATTGTCTGTGATTGAAAATGTTTCTCATTTCTCATCGGGGAAAATCGTAAATTAATTCAGATCAACTTAATTTCTTAATCACAGAGTAATTTAAACCCGAGATAGTTATTATTATCACAGCCGTAGTATATCATTCCAAATAAAACTTTTATCAAATAGCACTAAAGTAAATAAAAATGATCTTGCTTCCCCCCTCCCCCCTGATTATTTGTTTATGTAACTTGCTTCGTAATCATTGCCCAATAAATTTTAATTGATTATGATTATTATATATCAATTATAATACCATTAATTATGTAAAATAACAGAAGATAAAATATCATTACAAATATTAAAATGTGATTCAAAATAATAAAAGTATGTTTTATGTTTAATAATAAAAATAACATTAATCAGCATTCTGATTAAAACAACTAAGATTGCACAATGACCAATTGTACTACAAATATATACCCATATTTAATTATATACAAGATTTTATTTATTTTTATTAAAATATGTAATTTAGATACCTTTTTAAATATAAATTTACCAAACACAAGATATACCAAAACATATTTTTTAGCCTAATTTAACTAAATTTAACTATCATGTTTTAACTACTTTAGAAATGCCAGCTACTACGGGCGAATCCACCACCCCAGGAAGGTATAAAGATGTTAGTTCATTCTTTCAGCCGTGGGATGAACGCAGAGACTTACGGACGACACAGTCTGTCATGCCGCGAGAGTCCAACGCCTTACCGCGCGGCACTGGAAGGTGAAACCAGCGGACCGACTTGACGCCCTCACTACAAGATTTAGCGTCATTTCATCGTACTCTAGTCTGGTCTTGATGTTTCAACAACTGGTCGGCAAATCAGTTAAACAAAAAACGAGTAGCCACCAACCAATCACAACAAACTATCTACAAACCAAGAAACAAGAAAACGCCGACAATCTGGGTTTCTGTCTGAATTTATTTTGCTTTTTATAACTTTTACGCGGGCCAGCTTATTGAAATCACCAAAAAATAAATCAATAATTTTTTTTCGACGTTTCACTTACTGACTCCACATCTACCTTTGAATAGTTCTGTCAAGATTGTTGCTGCTACGACGCGCTATGGGGCTTTAGAGGAAAAAAATCAATTTTACAAAGTTCGTGATATAGAGTAGATATAAATATATTTTTATCTATATATTTAAAACAAAGTCGGGTTTGTTCGAACTCGAGAACGGCTGGACCGATTTTTATGATGTTTGATTTGTTGTATTTGTCTCCGTCCCGAATAGCAGAATAACTATTGAAAACATTGGAAAATTAATGAAAAAATAAAATAAAAGAAAAAAAAACCCCACACAAAATGTTTATGGGTTTCGAATCGACAAGATATATCCACAATATTCGAACCACAATCATTACATAGATTAATTCAATCATGTCATGCTGACACGCGATTGATATACTTAATTTTTGTACTTTTATATTTCTTCTTGTGTTATTACCTTAATAAAGCAGTGAACTTAATATTTATTTTGTATTCATTGTATTACTTCCATAAAATCATAAATTAAGTTCAGGTAATCTGTAACACGACATTCATTGACCGTTAGGCGGTACGAAGTCCGCCGGGTAAGCCAGTAACTATATAAATGCTACATTTAAATATTGACTACGGTTCTCTTTTGACACGTACTTTGTTTTCTACAGAGCTGCAAAGTCAGGTAAGGCCACGGTTGTAGCTCAACTGATTGCATTCAGGTGCAAGAAAATGCCAATTTTTATTTTCCTGATTCGTTCGTTAGATACTATGATTTTTTAAATGCAAATCCTATGGTCAATAAATACATGAAAATTAAATATGAATATAATTGTTAAATTTTCAATAATATTTTTTTTTCATAAATAGTCGAAATCCCGTTTATTTTTTAGAACTCTTGGACGTATACTTTTGCCCCTCATTTGCCTCTCATACTGACGTTATCCCGATTATATACTTTAATAGATAAAATCAAATCCAGCTGCAAATACCTGCAAATCTATCATTCAAAACACTTCAAACTTACACATTCCACTAATTACTAATTCTGCATCATTATGCAACACCGAGAAGTACGCCTATTTTGAAGGTTTTCGGTAAAGATTTGCATTTTCTAATGAACTAATAGTTCATTAGCTATTACAAACTGGAAAATAATAACTATTCCAAGTGAATATTTTTTTTCAGTTTGTGAGTTTCACTTTAACGAGTAAACATCTTCTTAAAATGATTAACGTAAGGGCGATACGGCTCTACTACAAAGGTTTTTACAAGAAAGCTGGATAGCTTTCGGAGCTGGATAGCTATTATAGTCGGTAGCCCCCAAATGAAACACGAAAATGCAGCATTAGTTTCAGTTACAGATTGGGCGGTTTTACCATCAACTATGGAATAAATGCTTATGTTGAACTTTAAATATACGGTTCCCTAAGTTAAATATGCTCTCCTGGAGATTCAGGAGAGAAAATGCCTTCAAGCCACTCGCCGTACTTTTCTCGCAAGTTGATAGTGTCTTAGATGAAGTCTACGATACTATTACTATAAACTTGATAGTGTCTTAGATGAAGTCTTCAAGCGATTCTGGTTTCATTTCTACACAAGATGGCAAAACTTTTCTCGAAATAAACCATATTTCGAGAAAAATTACGGCGAGTGGCTTGAAGGCCTTTTTCTCCCCTGAATCTCCAGGAGAGCATATTAAACTTTGGGAACCGTACATTTAAAGTTAAACATCAGCTCGTTTATTCAATGGTTGATGGTTAAACCGCCCAATCTGTAACTGAAACTAAAGCTGCATCCTCGTGTTTCATTTGGGGGCTACGACTTTGAAAATGTGTAAGTTGGAAGAACTTCAAGCAATGCATGTAAATGAAGAGGCACTAGAGTTCAGCATGTCCCCCCTCCATGCCCGCATCAACATGATGGAGTGTGTTCTACATGTGGGGTACAATCTACAATTCGAGCGTGGTCGAATCGACGAAGAAACCCGCCCTGCCCTGTAAGGAATGCTCAAAAATATTATATCAAATGTGAACTAAAGGAGAGCCGGGGTATTTTAGCGGACACTGTAAAGTGTAAAGCAAGGCTCCGGGACCACGAGCTCTGGCAATACTTTAAGAAGGTTTTCCTCCAATCCGGCATTAGTTGCCGAGATCACGGATGTAAACGAAAATATAATCAACGGTTTTGCCGTGATTTTAGAAGCGATCACGCGCAAAGAACGAGTTAACTCGAACAAATTTGGCGCATATTGCCTCGAGACAGCAAACAAGTTCGTGTCTCTGTATTAATGGTATAATATGCTATCTTCGATGCACAAAATATACATGGAGAGGCCATTGTGGAAGACAAAGAGGAAGTACAACAGGAAGCACAAGAATCCTGAAACGAGGACTACAAGAAATATCGCTTGCGACACTCCACTCCAGGCAGCAGTGGCTTCTAATGAGGAAATTATGAACTTTATGATGACGTCATCAGACCCTGGGATGGCACACCTTAGGCCCACTTTCAAAAAAGTAAAAGATAGATATATAAGTGATGATGTAAGCACATTTTTAGAGGGATAAGTTTTTAATTTATATTTCTGTATATATTCTTATGACTATAATTTGTTTGGCAAGGTCTCAGTTTGAAGCAGCTTGATAGTATTTGAGATAAATGTGTTATTTTTACACCACATATTATGTATTTACAAAATGCATGTGAGGCGTCCAATAATGGATGCCTATGGCAAAATGTTTACAAAATGTATATAAATTTATATAAATGTAAATATAAATGTAAATGTGCGCCGCTCTATAGTTATCCGCTCTATAGTAATGCTATATCTCTATAGTAAACCCCCCTCTATGTAAATGTAAATGTAAATGTAAATGTAAATGTAAATATAAATTTATATACATTTTGCCGTAGGCGAACCAGAGCTAATCGCCATTCATTTGAGGGGTTAAGTGGAATCGAATGCTCTTGACTTAAGTCAATTTTCATGTATATTTTCAGGATTCTGTGGCAACACTGTATTTGAATATGTCATATTAAGCGGTTATAGGAGGCATTAATTTCACAGAAAAAAAATGGAATATCTCAAATACTTTTTTCCGCGCTTCCATACAAGAAATTGCGAAGTTCCGTGCGACGTTACTCACTATTTTTTTACTGCAAGCATGGATAGGAAATGAAAGAAATCTCCATACAGCTTCATTGCTAATCTATAGATTTTTATTTTGCACCAAATATATCATACAAACTGTTCGTGAAAACTGTTCGTGAGATGAATTAAAAATTAAATGAGAGAGGGGGGACCAAAGACGATACAGCACACATGACCATATTATAGTACACTGTTATTAAAAAACTGACTTTTTTTCTGTGTAGTGGTAACAACTTTTTAAGTAGTCCACATTCTATTGCATTTGCTACTCTAACCAATAAAAATATTTTATTAAATGTTTTGATATCTCAATTTCGAACAATCCAAAAAAAATATTAGATATTACCAAAACACCAAAAGCAAAAAATACCACTGTAGTTGCAAAAATACCACATATGGTCACACTGGATGTGGCCGCTTTCGAGCCCCGCAACCCTCCGCTCATTTCGGCGCAAAAGACGTGCGAATTTCGCCCACAGGGGTCTTCGGAAGATAAAGGCTATCGCACCACCCGAGCGTCTTATCGCCGGACGGATCTTTGATAAAATAAATCTAGTGACGGATTTTTTCATCCAGTGTCCAAATAGCGGGTCGCGACCCGGTTTTGCAGAGTGAGTTTTATTTAATTAAACGGCATCCTTGAAGTGGGTGAATCAGTACGAGCAAATAAGCAAGTTTTGATAAAAAAATGAGGTAAGAAAATAGACTGTTTTTCCGATTTTCCGAAATATTCCAAAAAATTAGCTTTCCAAAAATAAGTATACAAAGCATAGAGCGCGCTGCACCATCTAGCGGTAGGTAAAAGATAGCGATTCTGACACCAGACACCATGCTTCCACTATTAAACTTTGGAAAACTATTTAGAGTGGAACTGCCGCCCAGAGACAACTGGCTAAAAAAACAACTGCACTGGGAGGCCGGTAGCCTTAAATGTATACTTATGGGTTCAAATCGGGACTTGACGTAGGCTGCGGTATATATGGAGAGCGACCAAACTTCTAAAGAAGTGTAAACTTGGGGAAATACGCTTCCATATTCCAAAGGGAGGTTTATTTATTTATTTATTTATTTATTTAAGAATTAATTACTATAAAACATTGATTAGCTTACAAAAATAACAGGAACCGAATGGCAAAACCTTAACCTTTTGCTTATTTGTTTCTGTCACCCAACTGGGACTAGCCCGTTCTAGGGTGGACAGGAATACGCCATTATTGAATGTGCGGATATCAACCTCAATAAGAACTACGCAAACCACCGTATCTATATCCACTCGGATAGTAAGGCAGCTCTGATGGCACTAGCCTCGAATACCATTAATTTAAAGCTGGTGCAAAACTGTATATATCAATACTGACTTCACTGGGCGAAAAGAACAGGGTAATTCTAAGAAAGGTTCCCGGCCATACAGGAATCGAGGGAAATGAAAAAGCCGACGTACTTGCTAAGACGGGAGCTAAGGGAACGTTATACGGCCCTGAACCTTGCTGTAGGATTTTGGGAGCTAACGGGCCCATGATGAGGTGGCCACGATGACCCATGTGTTCAGGGTCGGTCACACTCACGGGTCAACACCCATCCGAGGGCCTCCACGCATGGGGTGCGAACCTGGGTAGGACACTGGGTCAACCAGTCTCCCCTGGGAATCAAACCTCTGGCGCTCCTGGACGGTCTGCGCACCGAGCGGCGCAAGCCAATCGATTGTGCTCTCCGACTAACAGTCGGGGGAGTCTGGGAACTGTATTGTTTCCTATAGAGCGGGGGTGGTTGCCTACCTTACGGCGACTGCTCTTGAAATGACCATTGGCCATCCGATCCCGGTTCAGAGTCGGTCAAAGTCGGTGAACACCGTTTCACCGCTTCGTAAGGGAGAGGACCGCGCAAGCGACCTCGAACTCGGAACCAATCGAGAGACCGGAGAAATCTGGTCACAATTGGAAGCAAGGGCGCGAGGGTCGGCCCGCCAGGTAACACTGGCTATCTCGCGGTAAGGCGTTGGCTTCTTGCGGGTTGTGACGTAGCTGGACGTTGGATTTGTTCTGTCCAAAGTCTTCTACGTTCACTGCAGGGCGACAGAAAGAGAAAATCGTTAAAACGTCCTGTGGTGACGGGCTCGCCCGTTGTAGGGTACCTGTAGGGTAGGGTGCAAACCTAATGCTCAAAAAATATGTTTAGAACAATCCGTCAACCACTGTAACAACACGTCAGGGTTGAATCATTCGAAGGCGCTAATTAAGGCCGTAAGACTGCCCGTGAGGCCTTATCGCTAAATAGGGACATACTGGTGAGAGCGCTCACGGGGCATTGTGGCCTGAACAAACACATGTACAACCCCAAGCTCCGGGACACGAAAATGTGCAGGTTCTGCCAAGGGGCAGTGCCGGATTAGCGATAAGGCCAAGAAGGCCCTGGCCTATGGGCCCACGCCATTTAGGGTGTCCCCCCCCCCCCCCCCCCCCGAATAAGTGATCGCGGCTTGATCGCTCGATGTCAATCAAGGACTCCACCTACATAATTGAAGCCATGCCGAAAGAAACTGATAAAAGTAAAGTTAATAATCCGTCTACGTAGTCAACAATAATCTATAAGCATTTACTAGTATTTAAAAGTGTTTGAAATTTGTGATTCGAAAAAATGTGTATATTTTTTGGTTTTCCTAATAAATTAATTTTTTTTCTGATCCCTTACTTACTAATATCATAGAATTAATGAGCATAAAAAACATTAGCCTGGGATAACTACCAGTCACATTCTCAGCTACCAGTCACAGTCTCAGCTTCCAGTCACATTCTAATCCCGAGTGTAACTAGAATGTGATTAATTGTCGAGTTGTTTATCCCTGGCTAATTTGTTTATATGAGCTTTAAAATCGAATACCCATTTATAAATTCCGAAAAAATCCCCAATAAAATATCCCACCGTAAGAGAACAATTAAAATGCCTTTATTTAACCCCTCAAATGAATGGCGATTAGCTCGGGTTTGCCTACGGAAAAATGTATATAAATTTATATTTACATTTACATTTACATAGAGCGGGGTTTACTATAGAGCTATAGCATTACTATAGAGCGGATTACTATAGAGCGGCGCACATTTACATTTATATTTACATTTATATAAATTTATATACATTTTGCCATAGGCAACCATTATTGGACGCCTCACATACAGCATCTTTCATGTCAAAATCGACACTAAGCTCGCGTGAACCCCCCGCGGGTACCCACCCTCGGCCCGGGTGAAGTCAAATATCTTGTTTTCCACGGAAGGTCTAACGCCTTAAATACAGGTAATAAACGATAGTCACGCAGGAATCTGTTATGTTATAATAATTATATTAGTTTTCCGATGATCAAATAGAAATAAACATCTATTTTTTCTAATTTCTATTCTTAATCTTGAGTTTTGTGACTGTAAATTCGAATAAATAATATCTTAAATATTGCGTAGGTTAAATTGTATTGTTAGTATCTAATAATAATGGAAATAATACAATGTAAAAACACGATTTGTCTCTCATGTATAATTACCTAAATATCAATGTAATCATATTAAATAGTTATTCAAAATAACACTGTCACATAATGTCTATACAACTATGTATTTAGTTTTTTAGACAATAAATGATTGATTGACTTGTTTAGACAACCACAACGTAAAACAAAAGAATGCCGACTGATCAGGTGCAAAATCTTACCTGTCAACACTGATCATCTATCTCTATCTTACTTATTGGCTGTTACTTTTTCAACCATAAACTTTTTTACCTCCTTTGTTTTGGGATAAGATAAAAGTATTCACTCTGTACTATGCAGTTATTTTTACTATTAATAGTTTATATTGATATAGGTTTATAGTTTGTGATATGTTCTATATATTGTATTTATATAAATAATATTTATAAACAACTGAATTGTTTAGATAAAACGCAGTAAATAAGGTATTTTACTTAAAAAACGCAGTAAATAAGGTATTTTACCAAGTCCCCTTTATTATGATGTTTAAATGTTCATTGTGATCCAAATATGGAATAACAGGAAAGTGGTGTATTACTAAAATCAATGCTATTACAGATTCATTCTATTTACAGATTCATCTATTTACAGATTCATTAAAGATATTAACCAAATTGAAAAATGGCATATGAAAGTAAAAAAAGAAACTTACACGCGCTTACATATATTTATATCTATATTTTATCTCCATTTTGCTGCATATTTAACAATTTATTACATTTAGATTAGATTAGATAACTATGTAAAAAATTGTTAACCTTTACTAACATAAACTATAAACCCATTTGCCAAAATGGCGGATAATAGATACAAGGTGGTCAGTGACCTAATGTTAATGAGTTCCCAGTATATACCTTTTATAAACCGTAGCATTTTTTAAGCATTTAGGTTAAGTGGATAGTAAACACAGTTTTAGCCCTAGGCGTAGTGCAGCGCATTTAACGTTTCGTGTTCCACGAAATGTCTAAAAATAAAAATATATTTTTAGTAAAAAGAAAAGTTTTGATATTGTACAAGTTGTTTAAAAAGGGTAATGGAAATTAGTTTTTTATTTACTCTGTGGTGCGAAGGTGAGTCTTCAGGGATATAGTGCATAGTGTGTAGGTACCAACCATCATTATTATTTCTAATTGTGTACATTTCTTTACAGGAGGCAACCTTATTGACGTACAACATAATATCTTCTAACCAACCATATATATTTAACAAAGTAGGTATGCAGAAGTTATCAAATTTGCCAGTATAAAAGAGGAAAAATAAAATTTTAAACGTGGTACCAACTTACCTATAGAGTACTAAGCGCTAATAGTGGCATCTACTAATCCTTTAAAAGATGGTAACACACAACGCGATACTCATTAGACGAATATAGACATACACCTTAGAAATACGAACCCTCAAAAAGGAAATAAACATTTATTAGACGTAGGTAAAAGCAAAATTTCCGCAGATTTTTGTGCTACGTAAAAGGATAATGTTTGAAGAATATGAACGAATATCTCTGTTTGTTAGTGATAGCTCTATTACATATCTGTATGATAATATTCATATTGTGAGGTTTCTGAATATGAGGAAGGTTCAGTCAGGCTATGGATTTGGAAGCTACCTATTCAATTCATATTTTTGTAAACCGGAAGAGCAAAATAAATTTGAAAAGTGTGAATTTGTATTTAAAATTCTCGAAATCGCCAAGTTTCACAATGTTTTGTATCGCTAATGACGATAATGGAGTACTATCTCATCTGTTAGTTAAATATGTTATTTACGATGCACTGTCAACGATTAACGAACAGAACCTAGAGCGCTTTTGGCAGAGCCTTTTACGCGGTCGGAGTCGCAGGTAAAGTTTGGTAATAACATATAAGTACATTAATTCAATTAAGAATCTGGCAAATGAAATTATTGGAGTAGTTCGTGGTAGCTTAGCGTGTTTTTGTGTGGACAGTATATTATCAGAACGATATTTTTATTATTAGGTACTGGCCCGTCGTTTACCAATCGCGGGACGTTAATTTAGCAACAGTTGTTAGAAAATGGATCGAAGTAATTGAAACCATATGGTATTTTAGAAGAATTCACATTTCTTCACTAGTAAGAGAGTTATGAAGCACTGTCCGTTCGCAAATATAATCAAACCTTAAAAATATAGTTGATACGCAGTATCTTATACTTTCCCAAATTTCGTCTTGATGAAGTGACATACCATGAGTAGCGGTTCTAGCTATTGGCTAATTTATTTGCCTCTTGATTTTCATTTCCTCGATTTAACAAATTATTTATCGGCTCCAATAATCGCGATTTTTGGGTTCGATTTTACAATTCCCCAATTTCTATCCACCATTTTTGTCCATCTACTAGAGCTCTCCATCCACCATTTTCGATCCATGAACTAGAACTGTCAACTACAACGGGCGAACCCGTCATCTCAGGAAGTTTTAACGAAATATGATCGTTCTATCTCCCGTGAAGTGCGCGCAGAAGACTAAGGACAAAAAATAGTCCACCGTCAAGCTCCGCCACATACCCGTAAGAGGCCAACGCCTTATCCGCGAGATAGCCAGGTATGTTACCCAGCGGGATTACACTCATGCCCTTACTTCCAGTTGCGACCAGATTACTCCGGTCTCTCGGCTGGTTACGAGTTCGAGGTCGCTCGCTTGCGCGGTCCTCTTCCTTACGTAGCGGTGAAACGGTGTCAACCGAATCTATCGCGGACTACGGCATCCTTTGCCCGGCTGTTCACCCGGAATCGGGTAGCCGATGGTCATTTCAAGAGCAGTCGCTGTAAGGTCAGCAATCACCCCCACTCGGTAGGAAACAGTACTGTTTCCAGACTCCCCCGACTGTCAGTCAGAACCCGGATTTGGTCAGTTGTAGGAGCTGCTTCCAGTCGTTTGGCGAGTTTGTGGAGCACTGGGTGGTTTCTTGGGAAAGCATGAGGCCTCGGGATACCCCCCAGGGGGTACCCTCTTCCTTGGTGGCGTAATTCGGCGGCTACTTCCAGCCCGAAGTGCCCGTCTTTGTGTCCGTCTCTTTACCGCCCCGAGGGGCGTTTCGTTCTTTGCAGGATTCAGGGATTCCTCCCCCCCGTGGCTGCTCCGAGACCTGCCCACGGACCGTGCGCCTTCACCATCATCGTTCTAAAGCGTCCTCTACCCCGCTTACCGGCTCCTAAATTTACGCTATTTGTTGATTTTTTTTTCTTTTTGTGAATATGTTAAATTTTGTAATATTTTTGTAAATTTTTCTTTTTGTAAATACTTATTATTATGAATAAATGGGTTCTCGGGGCGCACATTGGGCAAAATAGCTTATTTACGGCGCCAAAAATCAAAAAATCAAATTCGATTAATACACATAATTCAAATTGCAAAGTCTACCGCAGCATTCCTTACGTACGAAACAGCGAAAGGATTTTAACAGAATAGAAAAAACGGTTTAATTGGCGTCATAAAAGTTGGGTCTTCCCCCAAATTAATATTTTTCACCATGGATATTTTACCTAGCAGTAAGTACTTCATTTTAAAATATTTTTTATAAACACAGTAATGCACAGATTTAAAAAATAATTCCACATTTTATAAGAAGTCATCAAAGCCAATATTTTAATTAGTGTACGATTTCATTGTAGTTTTAAAAAAAAGTTCCACCGAGTTCCACTCTATTCATACCTTTAACTCAAAGATGTTAATGTTTTCTTTCATTTAAAAGCAGTTGTATTCCCAACTTTTTCCAACTTTTGATTTAATTTATCTTTATTTTCAGTTAGTGGAAATGATTTCATTGAGTCAGTAAAAATTACTCGAAAAGAACTATTTTTAGAGTTAAAAAAAAAGCTTTTTAAGCTGTCGCTATCAACGTGTAATAAAAGACTAGTGAGTTATATTTTGGAGAAATTTTACATTGACAACTTTACTTCGCAGTTGCAAAAATCTGTCAAAAACTAAGTTAAGGTTTTTGTAACGAAGTTTGTAACCAAATGGAAGGAGAGTCATCACAGTCAAGAGAAGTTTCTAAAAAAGAATTCACTGTGGATAGAAGGAGAAATCAAGCTACATCGATTGCGTGAAGTCAGTCAAACGAAACAAAAGAATCAACGAAAAGATAGACAAAAAAAACATTTTCTGTGTCAACAAGTCGTATTAAACAAAGAAGTGTTCAATCGCTCATAAGGAATATTTCTCCAAAGCAGCTTACATATGCGGCTAAATCTAGCTTGTTCCAGTCTGGGAAAAGAAGAACTGCAAAAGTTATGAAATTAGCGTTAGAAGCTTCACCCAAAAAGCTAAAGAAAATGTAACGATTAACCAATGCTACAATCACTGCGTTTACGCCAGAAAAAGCATTAGCTCTCATAGTTGAAACAAGCCTAAGTAAGGGAGACTATAAAAATTCAAAGAGGAGCAAAATCACGAGGAGCATCTTTGTACCCAGCATACAATGTTATATCTCAAGTCGAACCAACTTGCTCGCTTCGAAAATCCGTCGTGCATACAACGCTAGATTTTTTTTCGCATACTTAACGGCTTCAACTGAAATAACAGGCCTGGACGAAAATGTTATTAGCAGATTTGCTAATATCTTGGTTGCGATTTCAAGTTGCCATTATTTTAAAAAATAAACTTTTAAAGCTTACTGTCTAGAAACAGCTAAGCTTTGTATCCAACTATATGGATGGTATAAAATGAGTGCTTCCGTGCATAAGCTACTCATCCATGGCAGCGACGTTATAGCTTCTTTGCCATTGCCTGTAGGCCAGCTCTCAGAGGATGTTTTGGAAATTAGCCAGAAAGACTACACAAACGTTAGGCTATTTCACTCTAGAAAAACCAGTAGAAAAGATACTAACACAGATATTATTCACTGGATGCTAATTAATTCGGATTCTCTGATTAGTTCGAAGCGGCATCAACAACGAAAGAACAATAATACATTCAGTAATCAAGTGTTGACAATGATTACAATTGCCGAATATTTAGAAAATATTTCTCCAGAAATGGCTATTGATCAATAGGTTGACGATGACGAAAGACAAAGTGATTCCAGTATGTTTAATTAGTTTAATTTTATCTTATTTTAAATATAATTTAATATTTTTTTATTTTGAATAAACACATAAGAAACAAACCAATATTTTTTAATTTTTATAGGCTTAAAGTACTTAAAACATACAATTTAATGATCAGTAATAAACTTTCTTAATATTAAAAATGCTTTCTATTATTAGTTATCACAAAAACATTTTTGTCGCCGTAAATAGGCTGTTTTGCCCAGTGTGGGGCGGTACGGGGGGGGGGGTGGTTTACCCTATTTCACCCCCTGTGCGTTTTACCCTTCTGGTACGCGCAGCGTTGTCGTATAAGCACGACATCCCGGGCAGACAAGACCACCCTCGTCGTTATAACTGCCCGGGCGGTGGGCGGGGTTTGCTGCCCTCACCTATCGCCTTGAAACTCTTCACTGTCAGTCAGAATGCACAGTCGACTGGCTTACGCCGCACGGTGCGCAGACAGTCCAGGAGCGCCATAAGATTGACTCCTGGGGGAAACTAGCCCTTAGGACAGAGTCCTACCCGGGTTCGCGCTTCATGCGTGGAGGCCGCCGGATGGGTGTTGACCCGTGAGTGCGACCGACCCTAAACAAATGGCCCAGCAAGGGCTCATTAGCTCCCCCCATATTACATCAGTGCGGTAAAAGTAAAAAGACCTATCCACTAAAAGAACATCTTATTGCCTTATCCATATATGTGGCCTCGCCACTCAGGTGAAGGTCGCTGGTTCTTCCGATTTTGATTAGCGACAGCTAGGCGACGTACTTCGTTTGTTTGCTGAGACGTCAAACAAAATAAAATGTATCCAATAAGGACAGTCCAAGGTGCAGCAGGCAACACCGACCTTCGACGTGTGTTGTTCGTTCTCCAATATTGGAAAAATGACATGCAGATAACATTTTCTACAGATTTTTTCGAAACAAGTTGATAATCATAATCATTTTATTCATCTCAGATCGCAACATGTTTTATAGACACACACCTATGTATATTTTACATTAAGATCGCTGGTTTTCCTTTTCTCATTTTAAGAATTGCAAGAGGATATGTACATATCTAATTTTAGAAATATTTTTAGATAATATTTCAATAATATTAATAGTCAATAGGTACCAAATAAATTAAAATTTTCATGATAATTGTCTCAAAAAAATAGGAAAAATAAGTAGGCAGTGTTTGTTGAAGACATTAGCCATAAAATAAGAATCCTTTTCAAAATAAATTGATCCATCATCACGGGAGCCATTTACTGTAATTGTTACTAATCATGAAATTAGTAACGCGTGGCGAGGAACAAGACGCATACGCCTACGAGATAGGTAGTGTGCATCTGAGGGGGGACGTCTTGCACTATATATCTAAAGGTGGCGTGTAAAAAGGCAAATAAACGCCACCCTACTTAAATTAACAAATCGATTTGTAACTTTACGTTAAGCGAAGCCGCGGGCAACAGCTAGCTACGAAATAAAATTCTTGTGAGGTTTATAACAAAATAATACTTATTAAAACAATTTGAAAAGCCGAATATTTTCGACTCACGACGGCATGTTTTCAACCCTAAACATTTTGTTTTAGGGTGTGTTAGTGCAGGCTTACTGATATATAAAGGTGGTGTATTTAATGGCAGGTGAATTTCCGCAGCGAAGGGAGAAATAGAGCCGATAATTGCATAAATACGGAGATCGCTTGCTGCGAATTATCACGGCAGAAACAACCAAATGGTGAACGAATTTACCGCGTGAAATTTGTAGGACCCGACGTTTCGGTGACGTTGCAGCCGCCGTTGTCTGGGGTAGACTGAAGAGCTGTCAGTCCGTTGTTTTGCGGGTAGGCCGCAAACCGCTGCCGCCACTGCGTAGGTTATAACGGTGGTGGGGGGGGGGGCGGCTTCGGAGCGCGGGAATTTTGAAAATCCGACTTGCACACAACACTCACTGTATCCTGTTTTACGTCTTTGCGTTTGGCGTTCGGCGGCGGGAACATTTTAAGAAGAGGGTTCCACGTGGAAGAGAGTTTGTAGCCGTCGTCTCTATTGAAGTTCGGAGTTCTTCTTATTTCAATGGCTTCCCGGATCATGCGAGGAAAGTAGAATTGTTCCTTGGATAGAACAATGGAATTTTGAAACTGCATTGAGTGGTTACTTCCGCTATCCAATATATGTTCGCAGATCGCCGATTTTTCTGGAAATATATATATATATATATATATATATATATATATATATATATATATATATATATATATATATATATATATATATATATATATATATATATATATATATATATATATATATATATATATATATATATATATATATATATATATATATATATATATATATATATATATATATATATATATATATATATATATATATATATATATATATATATATATATATATATATATATATATATATTACATGATTAGAGCACAGTAATGGGTAAAATTTACCTATAACACAGTAAGCACTCAGTTACGGTGTTATAGCTTAAAAATATAAAATTTATCTAATTATTTTCCTAATTTTCCAATATCTAATTTAATTAATTAAACAATTATAATTTATTATATATTATTATGCAGAATTGAAGTTGTAACTATTTTTGAGCATTAAAGATTAAAAGAATTAATCTATATTGATTACCTTGATCATGAAAACAAATATTTAACAACTGAACTTTGAGCGCGTTTTTCTCAAAACGTCTTTTTTCAAGTTACTGTGTTTTCATTTACGACGGCAGAATGCGCCCCGTGCGCCACGAGGAAGCGACGCAACGCTGCTGGGAAAGGAACGACATTCTCTCTTGAAGTATACGATTTTTTTTTAAATATTGGCAGGAAATACAAGTTAAATCCATGGCCATTGGCTCATCGCATACCTAACTGAGCAAAAACGCCCGTATCTAGGTAAGCTGATATTTCACTTAGGATATTGCTTTTCCGCGAGCTGACAGGTATGACGTTCGGTTATATAAATATTGGAATAAAGTTCAAAACATTCACACTTGCATAATACAAATACACACACACACAGAGCTATTCCAACATACACACATTATACCAACATATTCACACTTGTCGTCTTCACGTCATGTATCTATCGTCCGAATATGAGGCGAGGAAACACATCGAAGTCACTCGACTGAATCCAGATGGCCTCTTTTCGCGGCATAGACGGCCGATGCCAGACCTATATATGTATGTTATTGCCAATCTTATAACGGTGTCCAAAAATTTAAGCTAAATTAAAATAGTAACTAGCTGAAACCCGTCGAGATCGACGGTCAGTTTATTGACAGTAATGTTTCAAAAATAAACTGAAACATACTTCTTATTTATGTACAAATAATATTTCTTTGAATTAATTCGATTACGTTGCGGTTCCTTAGTCATTTGATCTACGATCACGAATGTCACCAAGGTCTTGGAGAAAACGGACAGCAACAATAGAAGAGCGTCAGGTACGTGATATAACGTGTGACAGAAAGTAAAAAAAATGTTTCGCGCCAATTCAGCTTACTTTAATGACTACACGCTAGATGGCGGTTAAATGATTGAAATCTTTAAAATTTGTGTTTAACTACATTGAGTAAAAAAAAATCGGCGTCACGCCTAGACTCGCGCGCCAAACTTCCTAAATCCCACGCCCCCCTCCCTCATCCCCTCTCACCCCTCCCCCCCCCCCCCCTCTTCACCCTCATCCCCCTCACCGCCTCCTTCGCCCCCAACCCTCCCTCTAACTCTCTCCCCCCTTCTGCCCCAACCCCCTCTTCATACCCCTTTTCCAATTCCCCGTAACCCTCCCTCTCTCTCTCTCTCTCTCTCTCTCAATTCTTCTCACCCCCAACCCCCTTTCCCTACCCCCCCCCCCTCCCCGACTTACCCCCTAACCCCCTCCTCAAGGTGGCAGTCAACCAAGCTGTGTTGGTTGACTGCAGGTGAGGAAACGGAGTTTCTATAATGATCGTTAGTGAGATTGTTGCGGCTAGATTAGCTACTCTTCTTTTAGCAAAATAATGTGATGGCTCACTTCTCTCCATGGCTCACTTCTGCCCAGATTACTACATGGCGCGCACGAGGCGATTCACATAATCCTCCGCGGACTCGGTCTCGCTAAAGTCGTGTTCCAGAGTCGCGTTTCGGACGTACCATGGGGCTCCCGACACTTTTCTCAGCCTCGCGTTCAGCACCTGTTGGATATTTGTCCGCTATGATCTCGATATGAGGTGGTTTGTCGTCACTTACATATTTAGCATCAGCAGTCGAGTCTTCGCCGGAATCGCGGCCGATTGAAGAATGGGCAGCAATGGGCAGCAGCGTGGTGGCAACCCGCTATATTTTTATCATTTAACAGAGCCAACCCTTGACTGTTTGTGCACTCAACTTAGAAAATCCATGATTTCTCATGGTCAGTTGTACGTGGCATGTTCACGTGTCGGCAAATCATCCGCTTTATTTGTTCTTGCGCCCGATAAAAAACAAAAAATGACGTATATCACAAGGTGCTTCAATGAAGAGAATTAAACCGAGTGCATCCCATGCTGCACAATATGTAGGTACATAGTTTAATTCAATCTTGTCTTGCTGCCTCGCGATTGATATAGGTCCTTAATTTTTGTACTTTTATATTTCTTTTTGTCTTTTTCTTTTTGTGTATCTTAATAAAGTAGTGAACTTAATATTTATTTTATATTCATTGTATTACTTTCATAAAATCATAATTTAAGTTCAGCTACTCTGTAACACGTCATTCATTGACTGTTAGGCGGCACGAAGTTCGCCGGGTCAGCTAGTCGGTAATATTTATAAGCGCAGCGGCAGGCGAGCCAGAACGACAGGGACGCGCGTAGAACGAGACGGGGCGACTGAGCCGTGCGGTGACGTGCCATCTAACGAAGCGGCTTCGGTGAGAAGACACTGAATATTATAAAATCTGACACTGTAACAAAAATCGCATTTTTTCTGCGCGATCGCAGCATTCATTCCCTTGAGCTGTAATTTCGTGTTTTTTCCTTGTTTTTTTATTAATTCCTGGCGTGGTGTGGCGTGTCTGCGGAAATTTCTCCAATATTTATAATAAATCGCGAACTCCTATTATGACATTTAACCAATGTCACATTTGACAGATAGAGTTGGGCGACACGTTTTACCCTCCCGGGAATCGGTTTATTTTATAGAGGAAAACGAGGTTTGGGTTGAACTCTACGCTCTATGCTTCCGTATTTAGCTGCCAATATCAAAGTCCATTTCCGCCACTGTCGAAAAAGGAAGCTGGCGAGCCGTGGAGAGACAGACCGGGAAAAACGACGCTGGGATCGGAAAGTGCCGCAGTAGGCGATGTGCCGGTGTTTCAGCCTGGAAGGCCTTTTTGGCGGCGTTTATTAATGTGATAGTGTTCGCGTAATTATGTTTGCTGGCACCTCTGTTTCTGCTTCTGCCTAACTTTTATTGCTTCTGTTCCGATAATTACGTCATGGAATAAATTACATCGCGATTTCACGAGGATAGGTACATGCCTCCATATTTGGAATGATCCGCATTTTGTTGGATGCCGTATTGGTACCGCAGAAGCGGCTCGGATTACCGATTACGGATTGAAGAGGGAGCCTTAAGGACCGAATTATACCACATTCTCCAGAAACGTGTTTTTATTTTCTTTTTGCGTATGTGTTAAAAGATTTCCTGCAGGCCAAAATCCAGTGACCTACACCAAGTCCCCGACCTGAGATAAAGCTTTCTTAGTGTGCAGTGGTGATTAGTTTTTTTTTGTTGAGTAAAGTTTCCGTTTTTTCTCTTAAGGCGTCAGACCTGCCGTGCAAAATATGATATTTGACTTCGGCAGGGCCAGGGGTGTGTGGGTACGGCGGGCCGCGGGGGGTTCGCGCGAGCTCGGGGTCGATTTTGACATGAAAGATGCTCTACTAAATAAATGTATTTATGTATTTACTCATCTTTGGATATTTTATACGGGATTTTTTTTTTCAGAATTTATAAATGGGTATTCGATTTTAAGCTCTTTAGAGCTCATATGAACAAATTAGCCATAGCTAAACAACTCAACAATTAATCACATTCTAGTTCCTGTCGGGATTAGAATATGACTGGTAGCTGAGACTGTTATCCCAGGCTAATATTTTCGTGGTAATTATTTTTATGATGTGTAATTCAAGGATCTATGATTTTATGACGTAAGTAAAAGATCAGAACAAAATCTTTCATATTTATTTATTAGGAAAACCAAAAAATATACTCATGAGTTACAAATATCAAACAAGTAATTTATATACTAGTAGACAAGTATTTTATATACTAGCAAATGCTTATAGGATAATTTTTGGCTAAGTAGGCGGATTATTAACTTTCCTTTTATCAGCTTTCTTCTGCATGTCTTCAATTATTTAGGTGGGCTATTTTACTGGCATGGAGTGATCAAACCGCGAGTCGATAAATACGGTTAACAAAACAGTTTACATAAAATTATGTCAACGGACAAATAATATTTGTTTTCCAGAACGCTACGTCTTTTTTTTAAATATATTTAACTTTCATAGAATGCTCTTCTCCAGTCCACACAGCAAATAGGCACACATCTATTTCAGTAACGTTTACCTGACATTGAATTTAGAAATAAAAAACATGGTTTTTATTTATTATAAAAGTGTTGTATTTTATATCAAATTTCCAAACTTTTATTTTATGGTTATTGATTGCATCTTCAAGATTTATACCTATTGCTGAAAATGGAAACTTCACTTCTACTAGTCCAGTTTTGTCAACTTATGTTTTATAAAGACTATCAGGGCTTGCTCCTAAGTGTGGAATTGTTTTGTGGATGTACAGTCCACAGCGCTCAATTGTTACTTTTTCTTGCAGACCTAATTGACTAAATGCTTTTTTTCCATTATCTGGTCTATGAATAAATGACGCAATATTTTAAATGTTTCGCGGTTTAACAATAGAATTTACTAGAGGTGCACAACTTATATTATATTTTTATTTACATATCTCTCAAAATATAGATGCTGTCAACCTTCTTTGTCTGCTCTATCCATTCTTGGCTACAACTTTGTTGATTTCATTCTTTTGTTGATCAGAAAGTTTCATTTATCTTTGAGCCTTCTGACCATAATCGGGATCATTTTTATTACTGTGATATTTTTTACGAAACGTTCTATTGTATATTTTTCTTTTTGATTTTTGTATGTCACACTTGTTTGTTAATTTTCCAGTAGGTTTATTAGATATGACTTACTGGATTCGATGAATAGGTTTTTTGGAATTTAAGGAAATTGCAGCAGCTGAGCATCTTTCTTGGTAATAATTTCGCGGTTAATAATTTATTGTTTTCCTTCAGTGTATTTAGCAATTGCAGAATTAAAAGTTTCAGCAAGGTTACTATCTACATCAAAATCAAGCCTTTTTGCTTTTGAAGCCAGAAAGGAAATAATGTGGCTCCTTTTTTCCAAAGCATCATGTCATTTAAGTCTACTGCTGTGTTTTGTATAGTCTGTCAGTCGCAGGACATTTTGAGTGAAAGCTAAATACGTGGTTTAATGAGTTTAAAATATCAATACGAAGTCTAATCATTTTTTGACGTAGTGAACTGTCTTCGTATTTTTTTCATTATATAGAACGTACCGTGTATCTTAGCAATTTCATTACTTTGGAATCGGTCAGGAGTTTCCTCTGTGGAATTGGAATATGTGTGTCTCCGTATTTTCAGTGTATACTGGTGCTTCTAAAATTCTTTCAGTTTGAAAGCAATTTACTACAAATGACGCGCGTGGATCGGTTTCTGTGTTACTAATATCTAATAATGGCTGGCGAGATTCCTCAGTTGATCTGTAAAATTACCAAATTTTGGCTAAAACACAATTATAAAATAATAGAATAAATATTTTAAAAACAAGCTTTTACTTTAAAATTAAAAATATATATATATATATATATATATATATATATATATATATATATATATATATATATATATATATATATATATATATATATATATATATATATATATATATATATATATATATATATATATATATATATATATATATATATATATATATATATATATATATATATATATATATATATATATATATATATATATATATATATATATATATATATATATATATATATATATATATATATATATATATATATATATATATATATATATATATATATATATATATATATATATATATATATATATATATATATATATATATATATATATATATATATATATATATATATATATATATATAAATCTAAGTTTTATCCCCAATAAATAAAATACAAACGGAGCTGCCATGGAATTCACCGACCAAAAATCGGGCCCATCATATATAATTATTACACTTCTGGGAGGTGAAGGGTGGATTCCGGACTTACGACCGGCGGTGGTAGGTTTAGGACAGCTGTCTTGCCACATGTGAGCGTTCACCTTACCACCCATTCACTCCCCCTTCGAAGCCATAGAATTTGAGATGCAGAAATCGCGGTTTTAGATAATTTTTCTAGAAAGGAGTTGATTATTTTCCTGGAGAGACCAAGATCTTTAAAAAGGTGAAACAAAGATTTAGCTGGCAGGCCACGAGCGCCTACTTCCACCGCGTGAAGGTGAACAGTGAAGCCGTTCCGGGTGACGGCATTTGCGAGGTCATGGTATTTAATTAATTTGTACTCGTGGTCTTTTGGGATATTTGATTCCCATGGAACAGTTAACTCTACGGTAAGGACCATCTTCCGAGATACAGAGTAAAGAGTTATATCTGGACTCAGGGCTGTGCATCGGAGACTTTCAGGGAATTTGTACTGCTTAGAGACCGAATCGACCTCCATAATCCAATCTGAAGCTTTCTCGATTATTGAGAAAGGTTTTGCTGTGAGATGTTTTTTGCCTTTAGAGCCAACCCGCACAAACTGTATTGGGGGTTTGGAGGATACTGTCAAACCCTTGTTGGCACGAGCCACTGAGAGGCTAAGTACCTCGCGAATAACAGCAAGGACTTTGTCGTGGCGGTAAGTGTACCGTCCTTGATCCGAGGCCACCTTGCAGCCAGCTAGAATATGTCTAGCTGTGCAAGGGGTGTTGCTACAAAGGGGACATGAACTATCCTCGGCATAGCTCCAACGAGCGAGGTTACTGGGGTCTGGAAGTGTATGCTGAAAGGCATTTAAATAAAATTTCAGCATCTCTGGCGTCCAGTCATACAACATTACTTTCCAGTGCATTGGAGGAGGAATGCAAAGTCTCCAATTGTTGTCCAATCATTCTGGCATTGAAGGCCAATAGCGTGAGCCATACTATTGCTATCGTAATCTCCCCGCAAGAGAGACTTCTTCAGGTCCACATCGCTCATGGTTGTACTGCCATACCCCAGACCAGTGCCATTCTGGCTGATTCCAGTAAGGAAGTTTTTGTTTAAGTCAACGCGGGCTTGTAGATCATTTGACTCACTACGGCCACTTACTACGTGCTTCGATATTGCCGGATCCTTGGAATTGCTTAGAATCGAATTTTTGGTTATTCTTGAGTTGGCGTAGAGCAGAGAGGGCAGTTTTAGAGCTAGCCCAAAATTGTGTTTGGACCTGAAGAGAGTCGAGGGGTCAGCTGTTTTGGCTAAGGACAAGCAGGATTTTAAACTAGCTGTCACCAGTGCATCCAGACGATACAGTTGGGTTTTGGTGAAATCGTAAATAAGAAAGGGCCATGACAAATATGAAGTTAGATAGTTGTCATAGATCCAAGCCTTACGAGGGCCAGAAATTAGCAGTGCATCTATCTTTTCCAGGCAACTACTGAAATGTTCTATAACATGATCGCCAGAAAGGTCTTTTCCCTGGCAGGTGATTTTCCTGCCAAGAAATTTGAAGTGGTTATTTGGGTCTATAAGGGAGATAATAGAGCCCTTATCGACCAATTTTGGGTTCTTGGAAAGCGACTGTGCGATGGACGCCGACGTAGCTGTTTGAGGTCGCGTTTACGGTCGCGTCTGCAGTTGCGTTAGCGTTTGCGGACCGTTGAGGAGTTCCCTCTTTGGGAGCCAATCCAGGGTTTATCAGCCATGTCATGGTAGAACTTGGAAGGAGCTATCACAATTGAATGCGTATACAACATTTTGGGTCTCTGCTGTTGACCGTTGAGGAGTTCCCTCTTTGGGAGCCAATCCAGGGTTTATCCGCCATGTCATGGTGGAACATGGAAGGGGCTATCATAATTCAATGGTATACAAAATTTTGAGTCTCTGCTGTTGACCGTTGAGGAGTTCCCTCATCGGGAGCCAACCCAGGGTACATCAGCCATGTCATGGTAGAACTTGGAAGGAGCTATCACAATTGAATGCGTATACAACATTTTGGGTCTCTGCTGTTGACCGTTGAGGAGTTCCCTCTTTGGGAGCCAATCCAGGGTTTATCCGCCATGTCATGGTGGAACATGGAAGGGGCTATCATAATTCAATGAGTATACAAAATTTTGAGTCTCTGCTGTTGACCGTTGAGGAGTTCCCTCATCGGGAGCCAACCCAGGGTATATCAGCCATGTCATGGTGGAACTTGGAAGGAGCTATCACAATTGAATGCGTATACAACATTTTGGGTCTCTGCTGTTGACCGTTGAGGAGTTCCCTCTTTGGGAGCCAATCCAGGGTTTATCAGCCATGTCATGGTGGAACATGGAAGGGGCTATCATAATTCAATGTTATACAAAATTTTGAGTCTCAGCTGTTGACCGTTGAGGAGTTCCCTCATCGGGAGCCAACCCAGGGTACATCAGCCATGTCATGGTGGAGTTTGGAAGGAGCTATCACAATTGAATGCGTATACAACATTTTGGGTCTCTGCTGTTGACCGTTGAGGAGTTCCCTCTTTGGGAGCCAATCCAGGGTTTATCAGCCATGTCATGGTGGAACATGGAAGGGGCTATCATAATTCAATGGTATACAAAATTTTGAGTCTCTGCTGTTGACCGTTGAGGAGTTCCCTCATCGGGAGCCAACCCAGGGTACATCAGCCATGTCATGGTGGAACTTGGAAGGAGCTATCACAATTGAATGCGTATACAACATTTTGGGTCTCTGCTGTTGACCGTTGAGGAGTTCCCTCTTTGGGAGCCAATCCAGGGTTTATCAGCCATGTCATGGTGGAACATGGAAGGGGCTATCATAATTCAATGGTATACAAAATTTTGAGTCTCTGCTGTTGACCGTTGAGGAGTTCCCTCTTTGGGAGCCAATCCAGGGTTTATCAGCCATGTCATGGTGGAACATGGAAGGGGCTATCATAATTCAATGAGTATACAAAATTTTGAGTCTCTGCTGTTGACCGTTGAGGAGTTCCCTCATCGGGAGCCAACCCAGGGTACATCAGCCATGTCATGGTGGAACTTGGAAGAAGCTATCACAATTGAATGCGTATACAACATTTTCGGTCTCTGCTGTTGACCGTTGAGGAGTTCCCTCTTTGGGAGCCAATCCAGGGTTTATCAGCCATGTCATGGTGGAAATATACTTACCCTTGCATCCTATTTACTTTCATTAGTTTAACATTTGACTTCAATTTCCTTTTTTTTGTACAAGGATAGTTTTTTCTTTTATAATCCATCTCTTACACCATATTGTCCAACTAATCAAAATACAAAATAAAATATTATAATATTTATAAGTAGAGTAAGCTTTGACTATGCGTTAACTCTGTCGATATAATCTAATGAATCTGTGTGTGAGGGAGAATAACTGTTAGAGCGAGAGATCCCACGAAAATTTGCGTAGATCCAAACGTCCGAACACTACGAGCGCTCGACTCGTGACTCGTACTAGTAAATTTCTATCAGCGTTTTCGTTATAAAGCCAGGATTTGGGCGTACTTTCAGAAATTGAGAATGTTATGAAAAAAAATACTTTTTATAATAATTTTATTTTTATTCTATCAATCAACGCTTCTATTTTATAATATTTAAATATTATTTATTTTGAGTGGCTTTTAAAGAGAGAAAGTATGGTTTATTCAACGTAAAAAAACGAGAAAATCTTACTTATTGTGACGTTTAGATTAAGAAATTCAAAAAACTTTTGAAAAATCTGACCAGCGCATACTAAAGAGGAACATATGAATTCAATTTTGCGCTGAATATTTTTTTCGATAACTTATTAGTTGTCCATATCTAAGTGCAGAAAATCAACTCCAAGCGTGTTCAAAGAAAACGAACTAAGTTTGAGGCCCATTTACTTAGTCCTACATTCCGAACTAAAAGGTCAAAAAAATCCTAAATATTACTCATATTGCCAATTATCGCATACAATGTATTTTTTTCCTATTGTATGTTTACTTTAAAAAATAGAAAATGTTGACATCTCATCACAAGAGCGCTAGGCGTAAATTTTTGAAGACTAGGGCCTTAAGGCGCGGTCTTATCGCAAATCACCAAATAGTACCATTTTTGAACGTCTAGTGCGACGTGACAAAGTTAAAATACAACGCTGAAAAAAATACTGTAGATAGATAAAGAAACCAAAAAGACTTATAAATGAAAAGAATTTTGAAAAGTAGTCTAGTTTTTCAACAAAAAAACGCACAAATAATCCCTCTCTAAAAACTTTGACATCGAAATTCTCCCAATTTTTAAAGGCGACAACATTTTTTTTTTTACGAAATAAATAGCCTGACTGGAGTTCTAAACGTATCTGAAGCCACTTTTTTAATTTGGTTTGTAAATTTTGAAATACACCAAAAATTGTCGTTATATAAGGCGCTCGCATCGCGTCGTCTCTTCAAACACCGAGCAACGCTCGGATGGGACGGTCGTCTCGGCCGCTCTGCATTAGCGTATTCTGGTCGCTATTCAGCGTATTTAATGGAAATAAAATCGCAAGCTGACGTGCACCTGGGCTTTTAAATAGTGCATATATTGTAAATAGTGACGCTGTATCAGAATAAATAATGGGGAATAAAAATAAAAAACTTAAAAATCCTTCGTGAGAAAACGACATGGACCTAAGAAAAATGATAGATCGTTTGGGTAAGTAAAGCATGATAGTATACCTTAATCATATGAAATCAAAATTCTTTATTACATTTTCAATAAGTACATTATTTATGTTAATAAGCCATCCTAACTAGGCCTCGCCTGTACTAAGGTAGGTTTAAAGTTATATATGTGGTGTAGTTTACGGTATAAAGAAGTCAATTTTTATTGATTATTGTATTGTAAAATCAATGTGAATTTACTCAGCATCTACTAAATTGAAAAAATGACTAGTTGCACTTTAATTTGCTATAGATAGTCTACATTACACCGAGAACTAAAGGTTGACTGACGCTAGTAAATGCAAAACTTGCAGATAAATTATTGTATGATACCGCATTTTTGTCCTTTACCCATTTTATATTTCTCTTAGATCAAAGAAGCGCAAAGTCAGTGATACTGATATTGGCCAACCGAGTACCTCAGCGGAACTAGTGCACGGATAGTAAGTATCAATCATTATGTGAGATACCATATTATGTTTAGTCTATTTAGTAAGATTCATCAAAATCGGTTTAGTAGTTTCGAAGATATGAACTATTATGTGTATTACCGGCCATACTAGACAAGTGCCTAGTCAATCCATGGCGTATTTATGAGCAAATAACGACAAAATATGATTGTGATGTGATGTGATGTTGGTTCCCAAAAATATCGGAACCAGTTGGATCACCACTTTAAATCAGAAATCCGGCAAGTTGTTGAGACCGTACGTGGTGCCGTACTTGGCGGATATTTTTATATATTTACGTATATTTACTTGAATCATGGCTTGGCTGGCTGACGAAAAGACGGCTGCTTGTATTCTATGGTTTATTGTAATTGCCTAGCACATGTTTTCCTTGACTATTATCGTCAGGATGGTGGTATACGTTATTTTTAAATTATCATATCTGTCAGTTTGTCTTTCTATGTTTTTTTTCATAATTTCCTCAAGCAGAAAATCCTTTTTTATAGAAATCCGGCTGGTGAAACATATTACGGGATTGAACCAGAACAAGAACATGACTACACATCTGTTGACGGAAGGAGAATCGTAAATATATTGTACTTTTTTACTAAGCTTAAAGATATTTCAAAACACAGCAGTCTTTTTAACTGTGGTATTCAATGTCTGAGTTTTGTGGGAGAAAAGAGAATCGGATTAATATCAAAGTTTAAATTTAAGTGCGACATGTGTGGCTTGGTTTTTTTTATTAACTCTGACAATCCTGCATGTACTGAAAATGTCGAGACAAATGTTGGTGCTGTAATAGGAATAGTATCTTCAGGAATAGCCTATTCGCAATTTGAAGAGATATCGTCATCTATGAATGTACCTATATTTTCAGAAAGGTTCTTTGCTAAAACGCAAGATAAAGTATTCGATGAGCGGGAGACGACGGCTGTAGAGGAAATGGATGCTGCTGCAGAGCGTGAACGCCAGGCTGCCATCGCTGAGGGAAGAGTCAAAGATCATATTTCATATTCATCATATTTTTTTATGTATATGCTTATGACATACTTATGTAAATTAGGATATTATTAAAGATAATATTATAATTACGGTATCGCCGGTCGTTTTTTGGAGGTTTCCTATCCGGACTTAAACGCTCTCATTGATCAGTGATTTCGTGTGACTTCATATTGCTTAAAATCATCACAAATTAAGTGTAAGCGTTTAAGGCAATGGATACCGTTATTTCCTCCTCAATGAGTCATATTAACATAAAGATTAACTGACTCTTTTGCTGTTATTTTACTGATCCTTCTACTGTCTTGTACATTGTGTTAACAGTCTTTTTCAAGTCTTTTTTGATGCCCGGGCTAGAAGATAATCTTTTGGCACTAATAGTCACCTTATGTGATATTTTTAACTCATAATATATCCATACTAGGAAGGTGCCCCTTAAAAACCGCTGTAATTCAAGTGCGACACTAATGGAGTGACTGTCCTTTCGATGATCGTTAAACAAACAAAAAAGAGGCACGGTAATTATTTATACATGATTTTGAGCAAAAACAATTAGAACCGTCAACTATGTCTATGTACAGGAAAATTTTCTGTACGGAGTTCAACTACTCGTTCTTTACCCCTAAAAAATACCAATATGATTTCTGCTTAAATTATGAATCAAGTACCACGGATGAAAAAGCAAATATGAAGCCCCAGTATAAAAGTCACATAAAAAACAAAGAAATCAGCAGAAATATTAAACAATCCGACAAGGAAAGGGCAAAAACAGATAAAACTTTCTGCGCAGCTGTGTACGATTTACAACAAGTACTCCAATGCCCTAAATCAGAAGCGTCTCAGCTTTACTACAAGCGAAAGTACTCTGTCTACAACTTCACGATATATGAGCTACCCAATAAGGCTACTGTTATATGTAGCATGAGTCTATCGCCCTGAGAGGATCATGCGAAGTCGGAAGCTGCGTGTTGTCCTTCATCCGACAAAAGGTGTCGGAAGGCGTGTCACAATTCACATTTTATTCGGATAACTGCGCTGGACAAAACCGGAACCGGATTATATACTGCCTGTATATGTTCTGTGCATACTACAATCTCCAGCATCTGTCCCGGAGGCCTGTAGCAACCCAAACAGGCTGCTAACCTTCTGGGACAGCTTGGGTTGGCTGGAGTAACATAAATAAAACATGAGCCACGCACAGCGGCCCAATCAAGAGGCCAAGTGCGGGAAAAAGCCCAGATAAACTAAACTAAACTAAACTATGTTTTGTGCAGCAACAATGAACTGCAAGATACGTCATGTGTTTTTAGAAAAGGGACACACACAAAATGAGGGTGACTCAGTCCATAGCGTGATTGTAAAAGCAGCAAGGAAAATTCCAGTATTCACGCCTAGCCAATGGTACTCCATTGTTAGAACTGCCTGTAGAAAAAAGCATATATAAGTAAAGGAAATGGGAAATAAAGACATCTTTGACTTGAAAGATTTGTTAAAAAACACAATAAAAAACTGGGACAAAGATGAAAATGGATGTAAAGTATCCTGGAATAAAATAAAACAGCTGAAGATAAATCCAGAAAACCCAAACAAAATACAAATAAACTATGATCTGGAACATGTCTATAACGCTATCAAAGTTAACACAGTAGAACGTTGTCGGAGGCCGATCCAGAAATTAACAGATGCGCAATTGAAGCAATTAAAAATGACGGCTTTACCGGGTATCAAAAGACAAACTAGCCGATTTGATGTATCTTTGCCGGGAAAAGATAATTCCTGCTGAATATCATACATTCTATGAAGGACTACATACCACATCTCTGGAAGCGCATAACGAAACCGATGAAAGTGAATGAAAAAAATACTATTTAGGCTTTTATCTTTATTAGTAAATGTTTTATATATCATTTAAATACAGAATATTATTTAAGAATTCGAATGTGTAATATTTTTAACAATATTATTTTTTATATTGCATTTTTTTAATAATTTATCATAATTCGATATTATCCTAACTGAGAAATCAACAAAAAAATATTTTCAATAGATAAATTTTCTATAAGCAGAATGAATGATGAGGTAGGATAGCTGTTATTTGAAAATTTCATCTAAAATCATTTCTATTTCTGTGCAGAACAACAGATAAGATAGTACTGATATCAGTTATAATAAATCAGAATTATCCTAACTACCCAAAATGCTATTTAAAATAAACATTTTGCATATTAAATTTCATAAAAATAAAGCTTTTAATAAACTATTCAAACTATAAAAAAATCAACTCTTAAGAATTATTCATATTAAAGATAAAAAGAAAATAGAAGAATAGAGAAGGAGAATAAAGTTTAAAAGTGCTCTCCTGACAAATTTGAATAAATCGAGTTAGGCTAGTTCTGCAATTATGGGACGAATATATGTATGTGCATAAGGTCCTATCTATGCGTTTTATAAATGATGATGTTTCCCGAGCTCCCAGGCGCCGGCCTGGGCGTGCTGCGGCCGCGCAGCGATTGCCCGTTGCGCGCAGTAGCATTCCAAACGGACAAAAATTGTACTATTTTGTGATGTTTCTGATTATTTATTGCGGTCAGGCCGCGTCTTAAGAAAAACGGTGGCGCCTATCAAAATTAAGTTTTTCTTGAATTTTGTTTTAGTGTCGTGTTTTTTTTTTAACCCGTTTGGTTATAAATCGGGGTTACAACACGACAGCCTATTCTAGATGATCAGTGCCTATTCTGTTGAATCAATCCAATGCATTCGCTCACGACACGTTATTTGTAAGCTATGTAATAATAAAGATCACAGTACGTTAATATGTTCTCGAATTTTATTTCCTTGGACACCTAAGCAACTCACTGGACACCACTGACAAAACACCTGCGAAAGCCTTTTTCGTCGGATGTTTTTTTCCGGGGGGTTTCCCTCTTTAGCCGTGGACGATCCCCTAGAAACCTGAGGTTCGGCCGCCCACTACCTTCGTGCTTCTATCGCTGTATTTTATTTGGCTAGGAGGTAGCCGAAAAGAAAACGACATATTTAATTTCGCAAGTCTTTTAATCGGTTTTTATTCGATCTTATAGCTAGTGTAGTTAATTAGTAACTGTTGTTGTTATAGTTATTGTCGCCGTTGAAGTTGTTTTGGAAGTTTCCGGGCGGAGGCGGCGGCGGGCCTCTCGGCGGGAAGGGCGGGCGGCCGAAGCCGGGCATGGGCGGCCGCCAGCCGGGCGGCGGGCGCGGCCCCGGCGGCGGACCGAAGCCCGGCGGGCCGAACGGCGGCGGGCCGCCCGGGCCGCCCGGGCCGAAGCCCATGCCCTGCCAGGGCGGAGGCGGCATCATGCGCGCGGCTGCGGCGCCGGGCGGCGGGCCGGGCGGGCCGGGCGGCAGCGGCGGCCGCATGGCGCCGGGCGGCGGCGGCGGGCCGGGCGGCGGCGGCCCGAGGCCGGGCGGGCCGAGATGCGGGGGCGCGGGCGGCACGGGAGGCCCGGGCGGCAGCGGCGGCATCCCCGGCGGTAGCGGCGGCGGCGCCATCGGGAAGCCCATCTGCTGCGGCGCCGGCGTGCTCGGCGGCGGCGGCGGCATCATCAGGCCGGGCATTATCGTCGGCGGAGCGTCCGCGAACAGCTGATGCGGCCTGTCGGCGTGCGACAGTGGATTTTGCGCAGCCAATAACCTAAAACGTAAATCTTTCGTGAGACAGTCGGCCAGCTACGAATCCCCTAGTATTATTATGAAATTTGGCTATTTAAAAAATATATACCAGAAGTAAGGATGAGCCACAGAGAAAGGATGAGCCACACTCAATTTCGATAAATAAACAGGATTTGTTCTAAAACATTGGTCCTCGAGAAGAACATGAATTGCTCCTGCACGCGAATATTTCAATTCCTAACCTCAAAATGTATAAAGATGCATTCTTTTTTTGGAGGACCAGTTTTATTTACTTGCTTCAACGGTGCACATCAGCATACCAGGACGGTCACTAAAATCTCAGACTTTATAAAAAAACTATCCTCTTTCTCCATTCTACAGAATACAGAAAGTTAATTCAGTTACATGTATGCAATGGAACAATAAGTGCTATGAGAACGACACCAACAGAGGCTCTTTAGATATTCACAGGTTTACCCTCCAATAAACCTTTTTATAACAATGCCATTCGGCAATAAGATTGCAGCGGATCGGCCTATGGAATAACCAGGGTCAAACAATTGGACACAGAAAAATCTTGGAACGGGCTAGAAGCGCCATACCGACAAACAAGTGATCTCAAACAAGATGGTACAGGAAAACGTACAGCATTTATCCGTAAAGAAGCCTACAACTTTCCTAGCATTACAACGTAACGTTAAAACTACATTCCAAATGGTAACTATATACAAAGCTGGCTCCAAGATGAACGAAGGGACAGGAGCTAGAACCCACTCCCGCTTAATGGGCCTAAGAATGACCAAAAATCAATACTGGGTTTGCATGTCACAATCTTCCAATCGGAAAAAAACTGGGATCATAATGGCAGGTGAGATTAAAAGAAGGCAGCAAGGTGAGCAAATTGATATTCGAGTATACTAAGATCAGTGCTGCAAGCACTAAAAAATCAACAAAGCTATCGTCAAAACTGGCCAAAGAGGGCCACAAAGCTAGAGCCCATCTCGCAAATGAATAGTTAGCCTGATATGGGTAAGAGGACACAGTGGAGTGTCGTCAACTACAACGGGTGAAAACAAGGAAGGTATGACGATATTGATTGTTTTTTCAACCTGGGATGAACGTAGAGACTTGGGGACGAAGACAGTCCATCATCTGGCTAAGCCAATTAGCCCGTGAGAGACCAACACCTTACCGCGAGCCACTGGATAGTTGACCAAGAGGGCAGCCCGCACCATTACTGCCAGATATGGCAGGTTTTTTCCATCCTCCCGTTTGGTTACAGGCCCGAAGTTTCTTGCAAGGCCTCTACCTGTTGTTAGTTCAGGGGTAATTCAGTTCGATTTGATCGCAGATCTTGGCATCCTTTCCCAGGCTGAACAAGGGATTGGGTGGCCAATTGGTAATTTCAAGAGTGGCTGACATTTGGTCAACAACCACCCCCGCTTCATAAGAAACCGTATATCATTTCTAAAAAAAACCCCCCGGCTACCGAACGGGGGCTAAACAGTGAGTTGGGCACCCAAAAAACGAGTGGGTCTTAGTTGCCTAACTGTACGAGAACCATTAGCAGTCAAGAGGGTAAGAGGACACTGGAATTCAGAGAAATGAGGAAACAGATAGACTGGCGAGAAAGGGTGGGAGGGAATCGCAATCAGACCTCAACCTATACTGTCACTGCTAGATGAGAATGGCCCTGCGCGAAATAACGAGAGGATGGGTGAAGGACAGATAAAGAACGGCAAAATGCAGGCAGGCAAAGAGAGCTAATATAAGACCCAACCACCACTGATAAGGTAATGCTTGGGCCTCTCTAAAATAAACTTGCAGATACTAGTGAGCATGCTCACTAGCCATTGTAGGCTTAAGAGACACCTACACACTCTGGGCATCGTGGATGGGGCAGCTTGTAGGGGCTGCAGAATGGAGGAGGAGACAGCGGAACATGTGATCTTAGCATGCCCAGCATTGTTTGCAAGAAGAGAGAAAATTACAGGAAATTACCCTGTAGATATAGTGAAATTACTTAGGACGTGACCTTCGTGGATTCTGCAAATAGCATCTCGTGTGAGCTAGCTGCAGGACCTATTGGCATGAAAGTATGCTCGACCTGTAGGCTCCACCACACGGAGAATTACCCTGAAGTGGGATCCGACAAAGAGGGTAGGTTTTTTATAACATAGGACCTCCATAAATCTGGCGAATGTCTGCCTGCACCGGTACGCTCAGCTACACTATACAGATTATTATTATTATTATTATTATTATTATTATTATATTATACACTAGCAGCTTAAGGCTGATGCGTGTATATCACATGCACTTGTTTTTAAATTTGTTTTGCACTAAGAAAAATGTCCAGTTTGGTTTTAAAGCTATTGACAGAGATAGCACTGATCACTTCCTCTGGCAACGCATTCCAAGCATCCACTACACGATTTGTCAAAAAATATTTCCTGGGGTTTGATGCTGCAATTGTCTTATTTAGCTTCAACGAGTGTCCGCGCAGTTGCTTATTGGTGTTCAGGGTATACATGCTCTCGAGGTTGGGCACACTGTAATAACCGTGAAGCATTTTGTAGCTTTCTATTAGGTCTCCTCGCTGCCTACGTTCCTCTAATGTTGTCAGGCGAAGTTCTTTCAGTCGTACTTCGTATGGTTTATTCCTCAGCGATAGCACCAACTTTGTTGCTCTTCTCTGAACTCCTTCTAGGTGTTCTATATCCTTCCGAAAGTAAGGATTCCATACCTGGTGCAGGTGCAGGTGTCACCTACTAACAACCAACTCTAACACAATCATCATCATTATCATAAGGTATTCAATAAGTAAACCCCATTCCCGCGTACGGCGTATAGGCATAAATCCCGCCATAGACTGCAGCATACGGCTACGTTTCACACGAGGCTTTAGCTTTGTTTAATACGAGCTGCCATACATATCAACACATAGCGGGCCACGCGCCGGATAGGCACGGATGCGTCGACAGAGCAAAGCCGTGTACTCGTTTAGTGGCCACGGTAATCACGTTTCCTCCCCGCTCACTCGCTTCCGCCCTTTTCTCCCCCATAAACCGTTCCCAAACTGTCCTGAGCGCTTTAAGATTAGCACTTAAAAACGTGCGCCCTCTAAGGCAGCCGAGACAAAATGGACATTTGCATGGTGTAATTCAACTAGCAGTGTTTGGCCTCATCGCAACATCGAGCCACGTAGCTTCCGTGTCAAAAAGGGAGTGTATAGCCATGCACCGCTGTCTGTGGCTGGCTTAAAACCAATGCTTACCCAGTCGCAAAACCTAGCTACATAATATGGCTTCGAAGGGGGAGGGAATGGGTGGTAAGGTGAACGCTCACGTGGCAAGACAGCTGTCCTAAATCTACCACAGCCGGTCGTTAGTCGGGAATCCATTGCTCACCCCCAGAAGTGTAATAACACTATATGATGGGCACGACTTCGGTCAGTGAATTCCATGGCAGCTCCGTTTGTATTTTATTTATCCATTCCTTCTACTACACGTAATCATGCGCTCGCTTACTAGCAAAACTGTAACAAGCCCATCGCCTATCAGCAGAACTGAACTGAACAGAAGAGAGGCATAAACAATTCCATAATTAACTCATCTTATGAGACATGGAACGATTTAACATTATGCCTTTAATTATTCTACAGAAGATAAAAACAAAGAGACCTAGGACGACGAATGACATTTTGGCATTAAAATACATCACATTCTTGTTCTGAGCTACAGAACTGTTCTGAACCAACAACATTTAGCAGGTAATACGATGAAAGAGGAATGTTCCCTTAAATCTACTTAGGAAATAAATAACATAAAGCAAAAATAAAAATAAAATATTACCGTTCGGCCGCTGATCCATGCCGCTCCCCTTTCACGTCTTTCTTGAAAGCATAGGAGACGGTAATCGGTCGATTGCATAAATATTGACTGTTCATGGCATCTATGGCAGCGTCACTCGCTTCGAATGATGCGAAGTTAATGAAAGCAAACGCTTTCGAATTACCGGTGTCAGGGTCTCTCATCACCTATAAGACAAAATGATTTATTAGCCATCATGAAAAAAATCAATCTCACTGGTCTACTCCAACATTGAGGCTTGTCAATTACAAGGGTAGAACCTGTCGCCCCAGGGTGTTATAATGACATCGTGCCATTCTGTCTCCAATAGAGTGAACGTAAAAGACTTAGTGGACAACTCAATCCACATTTCGACTATGCCAGCAGCCTGTAAGGGTCCAACGCCTTACCGCGAGATACTGGGAAGTGCAACCAGCGGGCAAACCTCGCACCCTTTTTTTTATTTTTATTTGTTGAGTGGGGCTTTTCTAAGGTCTTTATGAGCCTTGTAACACTGCGACCATTGCTGATCTATTGTGTTCACCACCTACTATAGTTCTGCGCTAAGCCTCGTGACCTCGCACCCTTACTACTACTAGATTTGAACAGATTTCTCCATCCTCCAGTCTGGTCACAGGTTTGATGTCGCTTGCGCAGCCTCTAACTGATGTAAGCGCCAATTCAGTTCGAATTTATCAAAGACTGAGGTGCCCTTTGCCCGTCAAGATCACACAGAATCGGATGGCCAATGGATCGTTTTAAGGATAGATGACATCACGTCGACAACTACCCCGGCTGCTTAGGAAACAAGTGTTTCCCTACCCTCCCGGTTATTCGCCGGAGTGTACAGTCGATTGGCTAACGCCGCACAGTGCGCAAAGTGCCCAGTTCCATCCGAAATGTTCCCCCGAATGAGAACCTCCGATCCCAACTGACAATGACTATAGGTTACAGCCGAAGGCAGAGTCCACGGCGGCCCTTTCAGGTTAGTTCCTCTTCGAGGAAGCCATTGGATGGGAGCTGAACCGTGAGTTGAACCAACCTAGGATACACACAGGCCATAAGGCCCAAGCTGCACGGAACCATTAAGAATCGGTCTGCTCCAACAGTTGATTCAGCAGCGTGACAGCTCTGTCGAGGTAAAGTTTCCATTGGGTGGTTTTGCTGCCTTCTGGGAAAATAGGTATTCTTAGAAAATAGGGAAAATAGCTTTCTGGTAATTAGGCACAAATAAAACAATTTTATTTTAGTATTCCCATAAGTCTGGTGATTGTCTGTTTATACGGGATGGTTATGTACTTTTCAGATTAAGACAAACCTTAGGAGTCTGTAGGATAACCCCAAACGCCGAGAAAGTATCATAGAGCAGTTTTTCATCGACTTCAGGATCCAAGTTTCCTATGAATATATTCGCGCCGACGTCGAGGTTCTTCTGATGAGCGGACGCCTTGTTGACTCGTATCGGTTTTCCGTATAGCTTTATCATGTTCATTATTTTGATTCCGTAATCAGCGTCTTCCTCCCCCAGAAACTCAACAAAGCCATAACCTTGGTGCATCTGAGTAACTCGGTCTTTCGGCATGTGGACATTCACTGAGGGAAAAACAAGTTATTTAAAATTATTATTGAACAAAAATCAAATCCAAAGACAAATTCACTTTACAGGGGAAAACATATTCAGCATAAGACCAGGTTGACCATGCTCCTATACATCATCCTATTTAAAAAAGGAAAAATAGCGCCGGCTTGATTTGATTGATTGTTTTTGACTGGTTACTGTAAGTAAATCTCAAAAATACCAGTTCAAATCATTATTATTATTATAGTTTTACAATTTTAAAGATTTTAAATACTACACATAATAATACTTCACTAAATTAATTTATGTTCACTAAATATAGTTCACTAAATTATTCTTTATATAAAAATAATAGTTCACTAAATTATTTTATGTTAGGCAAATCTCCAATTTCATGTATAATTAAAAATATATATATATATATATATATATATATATATATATATATATATTTTATGGGCTTTTCAATCATATACATAAGTAGGTATCTAATTTTCATGTTTTATTAAAATTATTTTAAGTACACTTGATTACTTTTAAATGTTATGTTGATTATTACTTAGACTGTTCAAATGTTATTATGATTGAACTTTATTGGTTATTGTTAACTGGTTGCTGTAATTAAAAATATAATAAGTAATAAGCACAAAGAGTGATCTGTGGTTATGAATATGTAATTGAAATTGTACGCCCTGTAGGCAAACTGTATTGAACCATTTTGTACATAAATAAAGATCTACCTTGGTAGAAATAATCCACTTTATACTATGGTATGGTCAAAATAACTACAAATATACCACCAGACATTTCGTATTTAATTTTATTTTAGAATTTTATTGTTTTTATTGAAATATGTCATTTATATTACAATTATTATTATTGTTAATTTGAATTTATTGATTCTACTTTGAGTTTTTTGCCTTTAGAGCCATTTCGCACAAACTGTATTGGGGTTTTGGAGGATACTGTGAGACCCTTGTTGGACCTTGAGCCACTAAGACACTCGCGAATAACAGCAAGGACTTTGTCGTGGCGTTAAGTGTACCGTCCTTGATCTAAGGCCACTGTTAGGTTGCCTTGTTAGGAATACACCTTGCTAGAATATGTCTATCTGTTGAAGGGGTATTACTACAATTATTGCACATAAACTATCCTCAGAATATCTCGAACGAGCAAGGTTACCGGGATCTGGAAGTGTGCTGAAAGGCACTTAAGTAAAACATCAGCATCTCTGGCATCGTCATACAACATTACCTTCCAGTGCAATGGGGGAAGAATGCAAACGTCCACAATTGTTGTCCACTTATTCCAGCATTAAGGGCCAATAGCATAAGCTATGCTGTTGCTGTCATAATCTAGACATCCTTACACCTCTCTTTATCCTACCAATATTCCCTGCATGATAAGATGATGATCTAATCTAAATCTGATCAACTTTTCCCATTGACAAACAATACACTTTGGCAAAAAACTGCCTGTCTGCGTTTTATTTTTTCTCGATGCGTGATTCAGTTACCAGGCGATTAATGGTGACCAGGTGACTGGTTTTTTAAAAAATTTGACTGGCCAGCAGTTGAACCATGTCTGGTAATTTAGTTAAATTTTGACAAAAAATGTGTTTTAGGAAATGTTGTCTCTTCAAATTAGCAATAATTATTATTATTATAATTGTAATATAAATGACATATTTCAATAAAATTCTAAAATAAAATTAAATACAAAATGTCTTGTGGTATATTTGTCGTTATTTTGACCATACCGTAGTATAAAATGTCCTGTTTCTACCAAGATAGATCTTTATTTATGTACAAAATGGTTCAATACAGTTTTGCCACAGGGCGTACAATTTTAATTACATATTCATAGCCACAGATCACTCTTTGTCCTAAGGCACTGCGGTAGGGACTGTCGGTGTCCGATGGGTTAAATGTTTCCATTTAGAACTGCATAAAAGCGTTCGATGTTAGATTAAGATGGAAAAATTTACTTGTTTCAATTTCAACCGCATAAGTTCATCTCAATGTTCACAAAATAATATGGATTTATCTCGCTTAGTGGAAGAAGTAGTATCGAAATAGTCTTAGTCTGACGGCCAAATCCGTCAGGCCAAACCCGTCGAGTAGCAGGAAATCCCGGACTGAAGACGCGGCCGGAGGCGGCCTGTCATCGAATGAAATTTCATTCGATGGTCGGATGGCCTGTCGAGGCCGCAGGCTGGGCCGGTGTGTATGTAGCGCGCGGCTGTCAGTTGCGCGTGCAGCAGCGTTTAGTATGCACATTCTATGGAATACTATAACCATTACAATGCACTTACAATGGCATATACTAAGTAGTTACTATGAAATACTATGGCCATTAATATGGAATTAATTCTTTCGGGCTCCACATTAATTTTCGTACGAAGTATTCGAAATCTAGTTGTAAATATGCCAATTGCATTCTCAACAATACACCTGGAACGTGATGTTCGGTGGTTATATAGTATATCTACTCATCATACCTACTCTCAATGAGAAAGCGTCATAAGCGACGAGTCCGTAAGGCATATTTCTTAAACTAAAGAAGAAATAATCTTTATGTATATTCTTTCATTCATACGTAGGTAGTTTTGAAAATCTTTGGGTTTTAATCAAGTTAATCAATGTACCTATATGGGAAAATATCCACCTCTTTTTAAGTCAATATTTAGTCCATTCTACAAATTTTTATTAAAGTCAAAGCGTCTGTACCGGTCATCGTTGTATCAATGAACTGAATAGACGGACGGACGGAGGCGGGTCCGACGCTCCTACATACGTCCGGCCAAATCCGGCCGCGCCTTCAGTCCAGATCCGTCCGGCCGGGCCTCACCTTGTGTAGGCCGCATAAGATATTATACTTTTAAAATAACTCACCCACAGGACCAGCTTGAACAAATAGCTCCCACATAAGACTCTCGGTGACTTTATCATCAAGACCACCGACGTAAATCGTGGCATCTAAAACCAAAACATAAATATTATTACAAAATTAATCGATATAACACAATTCAAACAAACGAAACGGTACCTTGATTTCTCTCTGCAATCGGCCCCGCCGCCATATTTACGCTTTATATGGACCACTCACGGGTTTAAAGACATATTTTAACACAGAATTCCACCGATTCATAACACAAGCAATGAAAAAATAGTGACAGGCATATAACCTATAAAATGCCGCCGGCCAGTGGCCACCAATAATTTACAGTCGACACATTTGCAGTCGCCAGATTTGCATTACATACATCTGCATACAAAAAGTTGTACAGCCGAGTTGTGTGGGCGACATATTTGTAGAAGCCTCATTTGCAGCCGTCAGACATTTCGAAAGGCGTCATATTTGCAGATAGCGGTATGGCCGCTCTACACTTAGTCCGCGAACGCGTAGTGTGGAGCCGTTTCGCATATTCTTCGCGGCTTAGCGCCCTGTTCCCCGATTTTCTGTCCCCCGACAAAGGCACCGCGAAGATCGGACGCGTCCGTAAGCCGCGGCTTACGAACGTATGCACAGGCGTCCTCGACCGACGTCCGATAATGTGCACGGCTCAATAGAAATTCATTACACTGATTCATTACACAGACCCGTTCCCTTTAGTGCGAACGCGCATAGTCTCCACACTCGCGCGCCGCTTAGTTAACTGTCGGCAGCGTCGGTGTGTAGTCGTGTCTGTTCCTAATTAATATGTTGCTGACATTTCCTACAAAATTACCGTAAACTAGATGAAACAATTTTATAGCTGCAATTTCTTGAATACTACTAAACCGAACACGTTTTTTGGGATGTAAATCGTAAAAATTATATGTGAAAATATAAAAATCACGATGCTCCATTAGCGCCATGATGAAAAAACATCTAAAAATATTGAAAAAAAGAGAATCCCTTGCTATCTAGTTACAGAAATTACAAAAGCAAGTAAAAAATCCTACTTGAAAAAATCTCAGTTGGTTTGAATATGAAATAATGAATGGATGATATAATTTTGTATATTCATAATTATAGTGCGCTATTGCGCACAACATGAGGGACGCAGTTCAAGCTAATTTACAAAACGTACATCTCCTTCAAACGCGCGAACTATAATGAGCACGTGCGGAGCTTTGTTTCGCTCATCGCGAGTTCGCGGTGAGTTCGCGCCGCGAAGTCGCGCGCGATTCGCGGACTAAAGGGGCAATCATATTATCGGACGCGTCCGTGAGCCGCGAATTATGGACGCGACTGAAAAGTTATCTGTGTAATGAATTTCTATTGAGCCGTGCACATTATCAGACGTCAGTCGCGGACGTCACCTTGAGGCTTCGGACGTCCGATAGAGATCTGGCAAGCCGCGTCCCAAACGAATGTGCATACTGCTCAGTCGCGTCGATAAGCTGCGGCTTACGGACGCGTCCGATAATATGATTGCCCCTTGAAGGGGCAAACATATTATCGGACGGTCCCTAAACCGCGGTGGCTTACGGACGCGACTGATAGTATGCATAGTCGTTTGGGACGCGGATCTCTATTGGACGTCCAAAGGCAAAGCCTCAAGGTCACGTCCGCGACTTACGTCCGATAATGTGCACGGCCATTGCCTGGCACGGCTCAATAGACATTCATTACACAGATACCTTTAAGTCGCGTCCGTAAACCGCGGCATTATTATATTATCTTTGAGCCCAATAATTATGTTCGCCCCTTCAGTGTAGAGCGGCCTTATTGAATCAGTAATATTTATTAGTGATAAAAAAATCGATAAGTACCTATATGACAAATCACTATCTATAAAATATAAATAAACATTTTTTTTAAATTCTTTGACTATGATGATATGAAAATGTGGTATTTCTATTTTTTGTCGATATTTTCTGAATTATAATAAAAAATAGCAGCCCGCCGGGCCGGCATAAACAAATTCGTCTATGATTTTTGGTAAATGTGAACTGGGTCGATTATGTCATGGCGGGTGTCTTGTTTCGGTTCCTGCAAATTTAGCGTTTTCTTATAAACTATTTCGTAAATGTGTACTGCAGTTGATAATTTAGTGATCTCTTTGCGTATCTCGTCGGAATCACCACGGTCGTAACCTTTTCAAATGCTGAAACATTTGCAAATGGGCCTTCGCGCGTTCATGGTACTCGCTTCAAAAGTATGGAGTTGTTTATGTTATATTTTCAAAAAGCAATATAGAGCGGTGAGTGATCCATCGTGGATGCGGTGTTGCGGTCGTCTCGGCGTTAGATTTCCGCTAAATTATCTGTTTTTGTCCGTAGGTTGCCCAGCATCAATCCGTCAAATATGAAATATATCCACTTTCGCCAGTGTCTCGACACAGGCTAAGTAAGGCCGCATCAATATTTTTCATTTTAGATTTATGTTATAAAAACGGTCGATATAGCCAGCCAGATCACGAAAGTCGACAGATGGATGCCTAGTTAACCTCGAGTTTCACTTTTCTTCAGTTATCGTTGATGGAGCAGTTACAGTACGCTGGTTACATTTAGAGTATGAGGAGCCGGGGTCGATTTTTAAGCTGCTAAACAGCAATAAAAAAGGTCAGAGAAATTGGGCAGCACTCCATGACACGTTTCCTACGAACGCCACTAATGTATGCCTATACTGTAGGTGGTTGCCCGGTATCTATACTTGACAGCGCCGGATTATCCAATAGGCTAAGTATGTACATGGGCCCCGCGACAAAGGATCCATAGGAGACAAGGGATCAATTTAGGAGCTCGCGACAGTATACCAGACAGCAGCTTCTCTTAGAACAAAATTGAAATTGAAGCGAATGTGTCACGAGTTGTAAAGGCTCGGATATGGCTGCCAGATGTCCGCTACTCGGCCGCAAACGTTCGAAAAAGTCGCCAGCTTTTACCTGCGTATAACGCTAACCAAAGGCGTTCGTCGAGAAGTACCCCTCTGCCCACATTCCTCGCACCCTCTTCCCGCAATGCCCTGTAGCTCAAGAGTAAAGCTACTGTTTGGTATACTGTACCCGCGACAAGGGATCGTTACAATGATATATTTTTAAATTGTTTCCAATAGATAAAAGAAACCATTTAATCGAAACTCTTAAGGAGAAAATGTTTAATAAACTTTTTGACACAACTAATATATGTTAAAAAATATTGACAGTTGGCCGCTGCGATGGTTTTTTTTATATGCGCTGTCTTTGCTACGCGATATAAGCCTTGTCAGAAATGTTTAACGGCCCTATTTGCCCATATGATCGTCTTTTGTTTATATACTTGACTCTTTAAATATTAATTACCTTAAAAAAATACAACCTCATAAGATGTTCATAATTATGAAATATTCGCTGTCTAAAACTTCAAAGACTAATGTCTCAAAACTAGTTATTTTAGCTAACACCCCTGTTACACCCACAACTTCAATTTTGATACTGAATTCCTAAGCTCGTCTGAACTGTTATCTTAGTTTCTTTTTCATTTCTACACTTTTGCATAGTTGAATCGGTCATTTTGACAGGTAAAAACTGTTTATTTTTATATTATAACTTTTTGTTTTACTATTTTTAAAATTAAATTAATTTTTACTTTTAGGAAATATTTGTGTCATGAAAACAATCGAAAAGATAATACTTTCCTAGAAAAAAAAATAAAGATAAAGTCGGTTGTTGTTTTTTAACAAAATTCATAAACTGACCCTTATTTTATATGACTTTCGAAATGAATTCTTACAATCGACTATCCGAAATTCACTTATTCCTATGTAGGAAATAAAACAGGCATTTTTCTTGTTCCATTTTCATTAAGTTTTAGATTTCGATTACAGCATAGATTAGATTAGTTTTTGAGAAAATAATAAATTAAAACTACATTTCTAAAACTCGTAATCAATATAAGTTGTGGTGTTATCAAAATGACTCGAAATGGGGTGGCATTCGTACCATCAATGACCCGACTTTTATGCTGTTTTCGATTGGAAACGTACGCGGAATGGTTTTTAGAAATCAAAAAAAAAAAAAAAAAGGGGATTTTGTGCAAAATTTGACTTTATGGAGTTTACGAAATGACCGATTCAGTTGTAAATTTAACATAAATTACAAATAGGCAATGGAAAGAAGACTTACTAAAAGCATATAATTAAAACAGCTGATGTTACCACTGACTAGCGGTAGTGAAGCTGCTTCCTGAAAATTTTAATCACTGCAGCGGCTCCTTAAATTATTCAATTAAAATGTTCTTTTTGGGCAAATTGATTTATTCCCGCTTAGTATTTTAATTAGTGTCCTAATCGTTTGCAGGTTTGGTGAAAAGAAAAATGTTGGTGTTAGACCTGGACGAGACGTTAATACATTCACACCACGATGCAATGTTGCGGCCGACGGTAAAACCCGGAACTCCGCCCGATTTTGTACTGAAGGTCACGATTGACAAGCATCCTGTCAGGTTTTTTGTGCACAAAAGGCCTCATGTTGACTTCTTTTTGGATATTGTGAGTAGCCTTTAGTTTTGCGATTAATTACTATAAGTGAGTTTAAGAGTTAATTACTATAAAACATTGATTTTGCTTACAAAAATAACAAGAACCGAATGGCAAAACCTTAACCTTTTCCTTATTTGATTCTGTCACCCAACTGGGACTAGCCCATTCTAGGGTGGACAGGACTCATATTACAATAAAGTATGTAAACGTTTTAGGAAAATGCGGATAACACTAAATTGCCCTAAAATGTGATCCTCAAAAAAAAAAAAAAGATAATATAATATATAAAATTCTATTCCATTATATCGTTTGAAATTCGAATTTGAAGGCTCACAGCGACCTGCGTTTGGAATTTCATTTTTAAATTGAATGAGATGATGCGTGTTCGAAATTCAAATTGTCGCATATTAATAGGAATTTTCGCCAACTGCTCATCGACTTTATTTATAAAATGAATATTCAGATGAAGTAAGTCCCTGTCTACTTGCCGGGGAAGTCTTGGGTTACCCAAACGTTTTTTTTGTCAAGATGCAAGATTTATTTTTATGCTCCAGTTTTTTTTTATTCCCGTATTTCAGTTTGATGTTATGAATCTCTTGTCATTTAATTTTTTAGCAGAAACCTCAGTAAAACTGCATCAAATCAACAAAGCCTGGATACCTACAAATATTTTTTCTTTGTTTTAAATAATGTCATACGATAATTGGACTTTTGTGTTTATCTAGCCTACTCTCTGATAATATTGAGATAGTGCGATGACTCGGCACCAGATTATTATTTTGAGATTGTTGAATAGTGTTACATTTGTTATTGTTGGTTTATTCAAAATTCCATTATCTCAAGGTCACCTCGACTATTAACTGCTCTACCTTTGGGTTATTATTCAAAAAGTAAGTAAAAAATTGTTGGTTTTTTTAAATTACATTTCTTAATAACAATAGTAGTATTTTTGTATGGTCTCTTTATTATCTCTTAACCCCACAAATGACTGGCGATTAGCTCGGGTTTGCCTACGGCAAAATGTATATAAATTTATATTTACATTTACATTTACATTTACATAGAGCGGGGTTTACTATAGAGCTATAGCATTACTATAGAGCGGATTACTATAAAGCGGCGCACATTTATATTTACATTTATATAAATTTATATACATTTTGTATACATTTTGCCAAGGCATCCATTATTGGACGCCTCACATTTGACGGGTTAATATGTCTGGGTATTAAACATCTTCGCTAATGTCATTTCTTTTTCTCACAAGACAGAGAATCGAAGATTATCTATGGACTCAGTATACCAGACAGTAGCGTTCTAAGAGAACAAAATTAAAAACGACACGAGCTACGTCAGGAGTCCATATGGCGTTGCATATGACCGCCACATGTCTACTAATCCGCCAACGCAGATGTTCAAACGTTTGAGAAATTCACCAACCTTCGCACGTGCGTAACGCTAACCAAAGGCGTTCGTCGAGACGTACCCCTCCGCTCACTTTCCTCGCACCCTATTCCCCCCGCAATACCCTGTCACTCGAGAGTGCGTCTACTGCTCTCTCGGTATACTGTGCTACGTATCACTTTAAAAAACCCCACATTTGCTAAAAAAGGTTTATGTATCGTTTTCTAGAAATTTCTTTCCGCTGATGTCTGTGGTTCCGAAAGAAATACATGACACCATTAGAAACTCATTTTTAAGTAGTTTTGGCCTACACATTTTACTCTTGATTAAATTACTTTCTTACTCATAACAATTGCTTCATCCCATGCAGTCTGGTATCCGCCCAGGTCACACCACTACCACGATTGTTGTCAAAATCACGGATGACATTAGATGCGCTATGAATAACAGGTAACTTACCATTCTCCCATTGCTTGATTTCAGTAGCGCATTTAACTCAGTTAACTTTGACCTTATTCTAGAACGGCTCTCTTTTCTCAATGTCTCTGAATGGGTAATTTCGTGGTTCGACTCCTACTTATGTGGATGCCGCTGGTGTGTTGAAACTGCCAACATTAAATTGGACCTTGTCGAGCTTACGGCGGGGGGCGTTCTGTTATTATTGTTGTTACTCTTTTCAATTTTTATAAATTATATCGCTAAGGGTTTAACATCATCATAGCATCTTTATGTTGACGACCTTCAAATCTATTATCCAGGCCAGATGATCTCTCAGTCGTTGCTATGATGAACTCCGATTTAGATCAAATATCTGCATGGTCTAGAAACATAGTATCATTATAAACCCAAATTAATCGGAAGCAATTGTGATTATTGGCAAAAAAACATTGTCAAAAATAGATACTTCATCATTACCGCCAATTTGTGTCAATGGAAATATTGTCTAATATACCAACTTCTTCTTAAAGTGCCATCTCCTATCAGAGGTCGGCTGTCATTATGGCCACTTGGGCCCGTGATGTTGCGGAGCGGATCTCGGTGGTGCTTGAGTGAACCATTCAACGAGGTTTTGTAGCCAGTGGGTTCTTCTTCGGCCAGGTCTTTGGCGGCCTTTTATCATTCCTTGTCGGATTAATTGGAGAAGGTGGTATTTGTTGCCACGTATTATGTGGCCCATGTATACCAACACTTTAACCAATTATACCAAATTTCATTTATCCAACTATGACACCTTAGCACTCAACTGATTTGTATCTATTTTTAATATTTCAGGTTTCGCAGTGGTATGAATTAGTTGTCTTTACTGCATCAATGGAAATATATGGTGCGGCTGTCGCAGATAAATTGGATAACGGAAGAGGAATATTACGAAAGAGATTTTATAGGTAATTTAAATCTCAAATTATTTGAAATTAAAGACTATCGCGGTTGTTTGATATAAATAGGATGACAACGAATTTTCCGCGTGAACTTTGTAGCACCCGACTTTTCGGCGATGTTGCAAGCGCCGTTGTCCAGGGTTGACTTGTAAGAGTCTATCCTGGACAACGGCGGTTGCAACATCGCCAAAACATTGGGTGCTTCAAAATTCACGTGGTAAATTAATTTTTATTCTATTTATAATCTCAAATTATTTTATATGTTAATGGCACAGTTTAATTAGAACTACCAATGTAACAATGCCTTTGATCTATTGGAATTGCCGCCATCGAGGCAGGGTTGTTTGTTCCCTTCCTGCGGACAGGTAGTAGGATTATTACTAATTGGAAACAGGTTTGGTAACGTAAACAAGTCGCCATCCATCTACGAAGCAATCTGTCTTGCTGCGCAGTTGGTAGGAGCGAATTTCCCCTCCCGCTCAATGCACCCCACCTCAGGCGGTGAGGTTCGTTGGCACACTGATAGTTCTGTTTACACTGTAATAACGGGTGAAATGATTTTAATACAAAGATATCAATGTAGCAGTTTTGGTAGCTGTTTGCCGTTTGTACTTTTTTGAACTGAAAATCCTTTTCATGTATGCTTTTTTCCTGTTATAAATGCTTCAAAGACGGAAATAGTTATTAAAAACTAAAGTGTCCATTTCGTTTTAGATACTGAACCTATTGAAAAACAAAATAAATAAATAAAGGCATTTGTCAGTGTAAAATACTGTTGCCTAGAGCAAGGGATGTGGACCCCCCCATTCTCAAGTTGCTCCGCGTTGCCCTTTGTATGATTCAGCATGACGGCCCCGTTTTAATCTTATTTTAATTTAATTTGTTTTATTTTATTATGTTTTATTATGTTAATATGTTTCATTTTAATTATGGGTACAGTGGTTTGGCAGTAATTAATGTTTTGGTGAGACAGTGTTGTAATTCAATTTTTTTACTAATTTTTACTAAATTTTTTTGGAACAGCAACTTGTCAATCGGCTGAGGGGCCGAGGCCTGAAGGGTTAACCGGGACATCCAAATAGTTGGTGCAAGCCGTCATAATTTAACCGGCTGTTAAATTGTTTATCGTGGTTAGCTAACCACGGTTAGCAGAATTTAACAGGCCGGTTGGTGCAAGTCACCCTTAGGAAACTTGCTTAACCGCTGAGGCACCAAAAAAAGCCAGTCAGCTTTTTGCTGTGGTTGACAGATCCGCACATAGTCATTTCAGCTGGCTTCCATATGTATTATTAACAAGATAGAATTGTTCTTGTTAACAAGATAGAATTCATAAAAAAAAGATATTGTTAGTATTTATATACAAAATTGATCAAAAAAGATGCGGCACCATTTTGCAGGTGAAGACTGGCTTCCAAAGGGTTAATTTCCAAGAATTGAAACACATGAAAGCAAGTAACACTAAATATACAATATTTACTAATGAGACCAAACGCAATTTACAAAGGGGTTTGATATGCAAAAATAAAACGAAGTGACTGCAATTATCAAATGAAACAAAAAACTGCACTTTTACACTAAATTGCTGACTCATATTATGGTTAGTGTTTCTGTTAACACATTGCAATATGCAAGAAAAAAAAGCGCTCATACAGCAATTATTTCAGGTTTAATTCCATGATAATAAACGAGGATAGAAAATTAATTTCATGCATTTTCTTTTTCAGACAGCACTGCACGCCCGATCTCGGATCTTATACTAAGGACCTTTCGTCCATATGTGACGATCTCAATAGAGTTTTTATTTTAGACAATTCACCCGGAGCCTATAGGGGATATCCAGGTGAGGATACAATTAGAGTCTGACAAATACAAATAAAGAATCCCAAAGAATTTTAATCTTAATTTTAATCTTTTTGGGATTATAAATCGTGTTTTTACTTGGCACAACTTTTATCAATAATAGTTACAACAAGCAAATTATTATTTTTATGCCATCGTAATAAGAAGAAACACTTTTGGCTAGCCTAACTCTCGTAACCAAAATGTGACCAAACGGATCATAACCAAAATGATATACGATTCGGATCGGCTTACGGAAAATATTCATATAATTTTCGTTTTTGTTTGTAAATTACTATTTTCCTCAATAGGTAGGTTGATAAATAGGTAAATTGATACCTGCGGGTTTATTTTTAGATTGATAGAAAAAAATTTGTTTTCCACATTGGAAACTAAAATGAAAAAGGACAGAATGACGTGAGTTCGTATAGGACATTTTCTCAATCGATTCAAAAATCACCCCACTGTCGCGGGCGCCAATTACTTGTCTGCCATACTAAATAACCATTTTATTGGAAAATCACTGTGGAGGTATTGTAGTATTGCGGTTTGGCAGTGTCGTGGTATCGGGAAACACGCATAGAAAATATCAATCGAGCCTTAATTTTTTTCAAGGGGACGATCTTGTATATTGTTCCAATGTTTTGATGTCAATGTTTAACATTCAACATGTGGCTGAAGAATGGAGACTATTCATCGACTCCTCTAAAAGAAGTTTAAAAGCTGTTTTACTTCACAATGGCAACCAATTTGCCTTTATACCTGTCGGGCACTCAGTACATTTAAAGAAGAATTATGACACCTTGTCTTTGATCTCAGACAAACTCAAATATAAGGAATTTGAATGGACCATCTGCGGGGACCTGAAAGTCATTTCTATGATTCTCGGACAACAAGGCGGTTACACCAAATACCCATGTTTTCCCTGTGAATGGGATAGCCGCACAAAATCTTAGCACTGGATCCAGAAGGAGTGACCATGAAGAACACTTAAGGTTGGAGAGAAAAATGTACTTTTACTCTCGCTGCACATCAAACAAGTTGTGATGAAGCAGTTTGTCAAGGCATTGCCAAAAGATGGTTAAACATTCAAGTAACTAATAAGCAAGTTCCCTGAGTTGTCCGAATCAAAGTTGAAGGACTCCCTCCTTTTTGTTGGTCCTGACATAAGTAAGCTTCTGAAGGAGGAAAACTTTGAACATGGCATGAAAGATATTGAGAAAATAGCCTGGACTTCCTTCAACGAATTTGTAACAATGTTTTAGGAAAGATGAAGGATCCTAACTTCAAAAACATAAAATGGTAACAAATTTTAGAGATTTGGGATGCTCAATGAGCTTAAAACAACACTTTTTAAACTCGCATTTGGATTATATCCCGGAAAATCTTGGTGCAGTGAGTGAAGAGCAAGGAGAGAGGCTCCACCAGGATATAAAGGAAATGGAACGGAGATGCCAAGGATGGTGGAATTCAAATATGATGGGTGACTACATAGAGAAGAGCCACAGCGGCGCACAAGCGGAAAAGTTCAAAGCGGAGTTTCGAGAGGAAAACATGTAGATAATATAAAGATTTTTAATATTATAGTGTACTATATATTTATTTAAAATTTTGTAACAATAAAAAGTTTGAAAATATGACGTGACGCATTGCATGCTATTTTCCTACAGGCATTGCTGGTTTTGCATACATTTTCATTTTCCATTTGCGGAAAATCTCTACGTGATGGAGCATAAATGACGGCATCTTTGAATTCAGCGCATCGAAAACTATAGGAAACATCCATTACGGTGTATTTTTTTTTAAAAGTCTCAATTTGCAGGCCTGTGTAATCAATGATACAAGATAAAGTTTCTGTCTGATATTTTGAAACAGATACAAAACAGACATTGTAAATTCGTTTAAACGGTATTACCTCAACGCCCAATTTACAGTGTTTTAGTCATGACAAGACAGCTCTACAGTTTACTTTCTCTTCACAGATAATGCCATACCGATAAAATCGTGGTTCTCAGACCCAACGGACGTGGCCCTACTTAATTTACTTCCGGTGCTCGATGCGTTGCGGTTTACGCATGACGTTCGCTCCGTGTTATCGAGAAATCTACACTTGCATCGCCTGTGGTAGCATGGGTAAGCTCAATAACAATAATTTTTTAAAAAAACACGACTGCCGTTACAAAAAGTGAAATATATTATTTATAATTATTAGAAACAATTTGTTTGCGCTGAAAAGCTCGTTTTTTAGAGAATAAATTTCTTCGTTAAAACAAAATTCAATTTACGGAAGCTTCATGACGGTCCTGTTGATGCGAGTTATCTCTATAAGTATCCAGTGCTTAAATACGATTGCGCTTTTTAGTGAGTGAGTCGACGGGCCTTGTCCAGGCCCGTGATGTCTTCAGCTGGGCAATCGCCCTTTAGCGAGTCTCAGAAGAACCGGGTCAATGGGCCCGGCCCAGGTGAAGCCCCGCTAAAGGACAATTGCCCAGCGGAAGACATTATGAGCCTTGGTCAAGGCCCGTCGACTAAGCACTGGATCGTTTATAGAGCACCGAGGTTACCCTTGGTGGTCAACCAATAAAGTGTTTTTTTTATTAAACATTTCTGGTTATGTATTTATACATATAGACATCTATATATTTTCGGAATCTACTCAATCAGACCTTTCATTTGATACTAAAACGATGTCTTTATTCTAATTTATTAACATTTTGACAATCATTCATTTGACATTTGGACAATTTAGGTACCCTATTACACTCGGGATGACACAACAATTCTAACAATTGTTCAAGCGTTTAGAAGCTATGGTGGAATAAAGAAACGGAAAACACATACATGAACCATGAACACATTACACTCCTTTTTGTTAGGCAGTCGTGTAATTAATCATTTTCATACTCATTCCAAGACAATTTTCGTTCTGTTCGACAACTAACAAATTATTTTTCTCCCCAGAATAAAGCGCAGGCGGAGACCTCTTTGTACAAATCTGCTGACACAGTGGCTCTACGCTGAGTAATTGGCAGGAATTGTGTGAAATTTATATCCGCATATAAAATCAGTTCTGTTTATTCACTCGTTAGTGCGTACAATCGTTTTCCTTTTTTGTTTCGGATATTATAATATGCTGAATATTATAATTTGATAATAATAAGTTTAAGAAATGTTTTTTTTTTAAGTTTGGAAGAACATGAGGGTGTTTACAATTTAGTGGTAAATTGTTTTAGTTTTGGCGCTGGGCGCTAATCGCTTCCATGCTCTTATGCAACCTATATCTAAAGTGTATCAAGCGAATTTTTAGTATACGGTGCTCAGACCAGTATAGCTATTAACAGGATTATAATTATTTAAAAAAAAGTATTACCAATGAGCTGATTCATTTCCGATTGCTCTGAATTGAGGAACTTAGCCTAAAGTTTTTAATTGCAATTCGAAATGGACTAGTCGCACGTTATTATAGCGAGATTTCGATAGTCGTATAGGAAGGAAACACGAGGGCTTGTGTTCGTTATCTTATTTTTGTCTCTGCTGTTTGTGTTGCGGCCGGATAACTTTAGTGGAAGATTGGGACTCGCATACATTTCTTTTATTTCGCTATGCGGTATATCAATAATGTACTTTATTAATAATTGAAGGGTTATATGAAAGAACGATAAATGTTAATTATATTTTTTAAGTTGTTACTTTTTTAACACGGTCGACCTGTATGTAACTAACTATGTAATGGAATCTAAGGTAACTAATTTAACCATCTTCCAAGGATCGTAGCGTCTCACGAAAATTGGCAGCTGTATGTAGTTCTGATGACAATTCAATAATATGGTACTGCCGAACTGATCTGATGATGGAGTCGGAAGATATGAACTGGAACTTCATGATGGAACATCGTATCATAGCTGTGTGTTTGGACTTGTTAGAAAAGTCTTTGAATGAACTTTGGTTGATGCGAAGTAATGGTGCGCATACCAAGTAATATAGATGTAATGGTGCGTGGAAAGTACTACAAGTAATGGTGTCGTATAGTTGGCGCTTATACTTGGCCGCGTCGTCGTATAGTTGGCCGCAAAGTGTGTTTTGAGTTTTTTTTTCTTAAACTATGAATTTATTTTTTAAATAAATTTGATTAATATTTATGAGGTATAGAAGAGAATGGGCATTTTGGGCCCACTTTTCCAATATCTGTTAATCATAGACCAATGGAATGATCTCTTTATGTAGAACATTTATTAGTACATCGACTAGTCTGAATTATAAGCCGTTTCTGAGTTATATCCTATTAAATATGGCTAATTACCTATATCCTCTAGGGCAGTGGTTTTCAACTAAAGGGTCGCGACCCCCAGGGGGGTTGCAAAGAGACTTCCGGGGGGTCGCAGTTTATCGAAAAATAAAAATTTAAAATATTACAAATCTTTATTATATAAAGATATATTTACAGCTTCGGAAGAGAAAATATTTTTTTTTTTTGTTATTTCTTTTACAAAACTTTATGTTGATCTAAGATGGAAACAGGTAAGTGGCAAACACAGCCCGATGGCATAGTGGTTAGGTCGCCTGATCTTACATTGTAAGGTCCCGGGTTCGATTCCCGGTTGGGTCACCATTTTCCGTTGGGATCAAATTAACGGAATTGAATTTTCAATTCTGTCGATCGAATGCAATAACAAGACACACTTACGGACATGTTACACGCGCACATACATATAACACGTCATAGCAGGGTTGGTTGTTAGAGATTGTCATATGACAATAAACCCGCCCATTGTGACATTTTCACAATAAAGAGTAAAAACAAACAAACAAGTACAGCTTGAAAAGTGCAATACAGTTCAAATTAATGTGGTTTCCGCCATTGTTTTTACAAAAAAATATTTATTCAATGCTTACAGTTACAGCTGTGGAAGAGACTAAGGGGGGTCGAGAGAACTAAGTTACAGTCTAAAGGGGGTTGATTAGGAGTTTTATCTTTTTTTTAAACCAAAAAGGGGTTGCCATCTAAAACAGGTTGAAAAACACTGCCCTAGGGCACCTAACACATCCAGGCATTGTATATTTAATAAATATTTAAACGAAAACCGTCACAGAATACCTGAAACGATGAACTATATACGCTGTGCGAGTACAAACTGAATGAATGCTTAACAAGGATGCTCGACTTTGTCAGCAGAGTATATGGAAGGGGAAATACTGGAATATGTTGCTTAACCCTTCAGGCCTTGGCCCCTCAGCCGATTGACAAGTTGATGCCCCTAAAAAATTTAGTAAAAATTAGTAAAAAAATTGAATTATGACAGTGTCTCACCAAAACATTAATTACTGCCAAACCATTGTACCCATAATTAAAATAAAACATATTAACATAAAAAAAAACAAATAAAATTAAAACGGGGCCGTCATGCTGAATCGTGTTGTGGCCGATACGGGCCAATTGGGGCTCTAAGGGTTAAACTCTTTAATGTGTCTCATGATTTCATTCCCTCTATTTTTCCTGTTGTATGTATTATGTTAAAATCAGTTGTTCACTATATTTTATGGATATAAACTGCAAATAATATATTTTAAATACATAATTGGCATGGGGGTTTTCGTGTAATTAACCATATTTAAGATGATTCCGAATTTCAAAACTCTGAAACGGCTCATAATTAAGGTAAGTTGTAGTGGTCGTAAATATTGTAGATAAATAGATCTTTCTAATGGTAAATACGTTATTGTTATTGGAGAGGTGGGTCCAGCGCCCATAAATTTTTGCTCATTGTCATTTAAGTAAAAAGTATTTTTTTTAGAAACTCAACTATATTTGGACAAACATTTTTTTCTCATCCAAACAAACCCTGGCTAGGTCCTATTTTAAGTTAGTAAATTTTAAAAATGGAATTACCGAACATTTAAAAAAATGGACATTGAGCGTTCTTTCACATAACCATTCAATTTATTGTAATATGATGTGATGTGATAATGATTTCGTACTTAACCTATAAATCAATCAAGTAATGCAAAGCATATCAGGAAAAAAGTCAGCGTGTTTTTACCAAGCAGTTACACTGGGAACACTGGCGCCAGTCTTCCTTTTGAAATGGTGTGAGCATCTGCGGAACCCACCGTAACCATTGACAACCGCACTAACCATTGACTTTTTCTAATAAATGTTCTTGTATTATTTTCTGAACTGCCTGCTGAGATGCCAATTTCATCAGCTATACTGGCGTTTGTCTGCCAAAATGAAATCTTTGAATTCCTTGCACATTTCTGAAGATGTTGCTGTCGCGGGTTACCCAATTTGAGAATAGACCAATTGTTTCTACCGCAATAAAACTTAATAATTTGAAGGCACAGGCTCCCTTTAAACTACCACCAAGGATTTGGTGTTTACATATTCATGGATCTCTTTAGGCTTCTTACCTTGCTTTGTGAGAAATTTCTTCCCTTGCACTGCTAGCAAATCGAGCAATTTGTTAAGCAACCGTTGACACTTTCGCCATGTTGTCACCGCCATATTACAATCACACAAAGTTTAAACTGCACCCAAAACAAAGGTAGTAACATGCATGGACTTGTTTGAAAACGCTCCGTATTTACCATCATAACAAGTTAGTTAAATTATTGAACGATTTGGTATTATCCAAATATTCGTTAAAGCGTTGGATGCAACAAGCGCGTTAGCCAGAAAAATGCAGTTTGAATTGTCTATTGTTGCATTTGAAGTTTTTAGTACAGGTGGCCCAAAATAATATTGACAAACATTTTCGCGAATCATCCTATCTCGTATATTGGACATAGCTTACAATGTAATATAAATATTAAAAATTGAAGTCTTTCTGAGCAAGAAAGTTGAATAGTCCTCAAAATTGGCTATTGGCTTTCATGCAAAGCGATAAACGTTTAACTAAATTTACTACACTATTCCGTACTTCCTCCATGGTTATTTTATCACATTCCTGAGTAAGTACTGACTAACTCATTTAAACTTCTGGGACATAAGAAGTGCAAGTCCTTTTCTGTAAAAGTGGCTATGTAATCCATGGGAGTCAGGTAAGGTGAGTAGAGTGGTCATTCTTGAGAGCTGATGAAGTCAGTAGAATTGTCTTTGCTCCACTGCGAAACTTAAGGCCCTGTGAGCTGGAATAGTCTTGTTTAAATGTCTATAACTGGTTGCCAAAATGATTCTGACTTCAAGGAACAACCACAGCTTTGAAAATGTCTCGTCGGTCACTTCTTGGTTTATTTTGACATCCTTTTCAAAATAAGAGGTGTTTTGCCTGTAGTGCAAATGCCACCTCAGACCCTAACCAATTTAGCATTTTGACCCCAAGTGATTAACTTGTCTATCCATCTATTATCACCATAATTACTTAAAATAGAGGTGAAACTAGACCACATCATCTATCTAGCATACAAATATACCGAAATATGCCCTTATGAGCCAGAACGCTTGTGTTGCATCCAGAGCTACAATTAATACTTACTACAGCCTTTTACTTTGTTACTTATACCATTGATTATATAGTGTATTAGACTGCTCGATGCAGTACTCGATTCGGCAGGTAGGATTGTACTACGAGATAGACCAATAGATGGCATTCTATCTCTCCCTATTATTTCTGTGATGTTATCATCATATATAAAAAATGCGATAGATGGCACTAATAATTGAATGATATTATTGCTATCGTTGGTTAAATTATTTATAATAATCAATCGGTCCTTTAAAAAAACATTCATTTTCAATGTTATTATAGATGGCCTAATACATTAGTTTTGCCATTAATGCTGTCAGTGCCACCTGCATTTCACCAGCACACAATGTACTATGAAATTGGGTAATCTAATACTATATAAATTAGGGCCCCGATTATCGGCGGAATAGGTTGGCAAGCAAACTGCGGATAGCAAAAATCGTAGATAACCTGAAAAAAGACTAAATATGTATGTACAGTATTGCATAAACCTTTGCTCTACGTATAAATCCCTAAATAACAGTAAAGAAAATACAATGCTTCTAAAAAAAAACAGTTGTCTTTTTTTTTTTAACTCGCTCATTTTTGATTCTTGACAACGCAAACTCTTCAAAATCATTTTTATGCAGCTTTCGCGAATAATCCGCATTGCGGATCATCCAGTCGCGGATAATCGGGGTTCTACTGTATAATCAATGCTTTTACCGACTACTACTACTACTATATAATTACTACGAAATCTTATATGAAGGTCCCAATCTTCCCCCTTTCTTTTCTCCAGCGACTGTTTCAATGCACCCAATAAGTTTTAGTATCGTAGTTCCTAGTCATTGAATCCTGTCGCTATTTTCGGTCACACGACTGAAGGAATTTGAGATTCATCCTACCAGTTTTCTACAGACACTTTCTCGATTCAATCGTCTTAATTATCATTCGGACCAATGTACATAAACGACTAGCACAAATAAAAACTTTCATTTGAAACAATGTTAATATACGTTTGAATCCTAATTCTTTGTGATCAGTTGTAAGCTTAATTTCCGAACCTTTTTATATGTGTAAGCGGAGGACGTAAATGATTTTAAGGTTAGCACAAGTCATACCAAAATTTATGTTTAGATAGTTCGGTTTTGTTGATCCCCTAAAAGTGGAATGTGAATGAATATTTGAAAAAATGTCTCCAGGTTAACAATGTCATTATTCTATGTATCTTTTATTATTCCTAAATGAAACGATGGAAAAGAATAAAGTGAAAATATTCATGGAAACGCATTGTTATTATTTTTTATTTATTACATTCTTGGCCCACCAACCGATGAGAAGGGAAAGTACAGTGGAACCTCTCAAAACAAGCACCTCTCATAATGAGTAATTCGCAGTAATTCCTCATAACGAGTAATTGCACCTCTCATAACGAATATGGAAAAAATTGTTTCGCTTAACGAGTGTTTCGCTTAACAAGAGTCTGGAACGAATTAAGCTCGTAATGAGAGGTTCCACTGTATTGTGAACGCACTTCGGTGTGTCTGTGTGTGTGTATTCCTTGACGATAGCGCCCAAACGCTTAATCCGATTGAGCCATCATTTGGGAAATGGCAAGAGTTGAAAAAGTTGTGGTTAAAATCGGTCCACCAGGGGCGCACTAGTCCAAAAAAACAAAATGTCATTGTAGGCACATACGAGGCCCACGCTATATACAGTGGAACCTTTCATGACGAGCATAATTCGTTCCAGACACTTATACTCGTAAAGGCTCCCTTCCGAGTTGATGCAACTAAAAATTTCGGTATTTTTGCAATGTCACGCGCCCGCGCGCTTTCGTCTCTAAGCAGTATAAATTCCCTGAAAGTCTCGGATGCACAGCCCTCCGTCCAGATATAACTCTTTACTCTCTATCTCGGAAGGTGGCTCTTATCGTAGAATTAACTGTTCCATGGGAATCAAATATCCCAAAAGACCACGAGTACAAATTAAATAAATACCATGATCTTGCAAATGCCGTAACCCGGAACGGCTTCACTGTTCACCTTCACGCGGTGGAAGTTGGCGCTCGTGGCCTGCCAGCTAAATCTCTATTTCACCTCTTTAAAGATCTTGGCCTTTCCAGAAAAATAATCAACTCTTTCTTAGAAAAATTATCTAAAACTGCGATTTGCGCATCTCAAATTCTATGGCTTCGAAGGGGGAGTGAATGGGTGGCAAGGTGAACGCTCACATGTGGCAAGACAGCTGTCCTAAACCTACCACAGCCGGTTCGTAAGTCCGGAATCCACTGCTCACCCCCCAGAAGTGTAAAAAATAGTATTATGATGGGCCCGACTCCGGTCGGTGAATTCCATGGCAGCTCCGTTTGTATTTATTTATATAAAGACGTATAGGTATACCGCGGCGACAAGCGAATACGTCCCACCGTTGGCAGTGGTCAATTACGAATGACGATTTCGGCTTCGCGTGTCGTCTAATATAGTTGATTTGGCATTTCAATTATAATATAATAAATTATCAAATGAATAGTTTTATATAAAGTAAAAATTAGATTACAATAATAAAATAACTTAAGATCACTGTGTTATTTTTTATATCACTCAAAAGTATCTTTAATAAATAGAAAAAAAATGTTTGGTCATAACATTTCTGAAAATTACGTAATTTCAAACATTTTTTTTCTTATATTTTTTGTATGGAAGTTCCAAAAACTGTCTTGGTACTATGCAAATAGACCATACGCTGGTGTTAATAGTATTTTTTAATATTGAGAATCATCTCTAGGTTTTTCAAAAACTTAAGACAAATCTCGCTTGTTTTTATCTTGTTTCTCGTTCTTGGCGTTCTTGGCGGCCCGCTCGCACCCGCGCCTGCCCGCAGTTTTACTAGTACGGCGGGTTGCGACGGACACTTGTTTCGATCGCTCGCTCAGTGAAAACCCGTTGCAACTTGCAACGGGTTTTCACCACTATAGGAGCAGATATTGATAAAATAGTTAAAATAAGACTAAACAATGTCAAACATATCATCGATTGAATTTTATTAAAATATTTTTTGTTGGTAAAATTGTATAATAAATAATTTCAACGATTATTGTTCTTCAATTACTTAAGTTTATATTGGAATATTTTGTTTGTGTTGCGGCCCGCCGAACCAAAATCAAAGTATTGTCGGCCCTTGACCTCAAAAAGGTTAAAGACCCCTGCTCTAGAAGGACTTTCATCACCAAATCAACCATTCAAGACTTGCAACCATTCAAGACTTTGTTGTTCACTTAAACCGACCTTGAAATCGCAGAAGATCATATAGCGCCCACATGTTCTCTTGGCAAATCCATGTTTTGATGACAAATCGTATGTACCTTGTTTACTCTGTGAGAGCAGCGACTCAACTGATAGTCAGAGCTTTCAGGTGTTATTTTAAAATGTTGCCAGCTCTAACTCCTCTAGTTTGTTGCATCTCAAAATATAGAGTAGCCTATATATATCCCTACTACTTTTTCACCTAGTCCCCGTTACGATAAATGATCTTGGTAAGCCACGACATGGTTCTTGATACCATTGTCATAGAACTTGTTCGCCTGCATTTTGAACCACACCCTCGACAGCCTTGAATCGTTTTCCAGCCGAATGTTTCTTTAGGTAAAGAAAAGATGAAAATAACTCAGCGCCAGGTCGAGAGTGCGTTTCCTGTTCTAACTCTGAATACTTTGATTAGACCGAGCGATGGTTAGTTCCGCAATCCAATATGGGTTCGCAGATCGCCGACTTTTCTCGCTGAACGTTTTTAACAACTTTGATTTGTTCCATCAGTAGGGCGGGGGCATGGCCAAGCAATTTGAGTTTGAAATTGTTTGACTATTCCCCTACTCCCAGCATCTGTCCGATGCTGGGTTTGGCGAACGGTTTAGGGAGTAGCGCAGGTCGCATAGATCCCCTAAATAAGGCCAGGGGACTATCCTACTCGAGATTGCCGCCTGTTATTGACCAAGTGCCCTAGGTAAGTGGTATAACAAAAACCCCTGGCCGGCACTCAAGATCCTAACCCTCAGTCCCATCCCAATCTCCTTAACCAATCCCACAGTGCCGAACCAGGCGGCACCAACCCACACCCAGGCCCACACAGCCTCTGGGGCACTAAAACCCCCCACAAAAGTGTACCACACCTACCAAGGGCGGGTAGTATGTGTGTTACCTCATCAGCTCAACAAAATTAATGGAAGCACAAGTAAAAGATATTTTACCCCAGGAGGGTACCACAATCCCTTCTAAGGATAGTGGAGAATCCCTCACCGAGCCCAGCTCGGTCTGCCCCTCATATTCTGGGGGGGGGGGGGGGCAACTTGTGCCACAAAACAGGCCCAAGTCTGGACCTGTCAAGCCTCAAAGAGGTACCATTACTATCACAAGACACCGCCGTTGTGTCACAGTGGACCTTAGTCGCTCACAAGCGCCCCTGTAAAAGGGAGACCACAAACACAACGGCAAATACCAAAAGAAAAGGGCAGGAAGGCAAACTGGAACGCAGTCGCCTTAATAGGCGCGCGAGAAGGAAAGACTTTCAGCCCAAAGTAACCACACCACACACCGATACAGGCACCGCAGCAGCGGAAACGCAGCGCGAACCTGTACCGGTCACAGTGGCAGGACCACAGCCAATAACGCCAACTCTTAATGTCATGTCGCCATGATCCAAGAATCTTGGATCAGAAACAACAAGATCTGCGGTCTAAACAGCATCGGAGGCAAGTTAATGTTAGACACCTCTGTCGACAACCCAAGAACTTGCATCTATGTGCCCAAATCTTTAGCAACCATTTTGCTTAACCAATTCTGTTCAAGAGACCTAACTGCAGTGAAACTCACCACAGAAAAACAAACTGTCCTAGTCCTAGCTTCAGTGTACATGCCGAGCGAGAGCGAAACTCCTTCAGGAGAACTAGCCAGACTGGTGCAGCACTGTGAAGCACACGACTGGGATCTGATCATATCTGCGGACTGCAATGCCCATCACTCTCTGTGGGGAAGCAAAGATACCAACAGAAGGGGAGAGTCCTTAGCAGAATATCTATTTCAAATAAACCTAAACATTATAAACAGAGGTAGAGAACCTTGGCAACGGACGCGGCGGCCAGTTTGATTGAGGGATGGCACGTATCAAACGAGCCATCGTTTGCAGACCACCGCCGCATCTGTTTTCAAATACGGTACAAGCTAACAGACCCTGTCCCATATCGTAACCCCCGTAAAACAGATATTACAAGGTACACAAATTTACTAAACAAAGCGTTAGGAGACAAACAACTAACTAATGCAGCACTTAGCACAGAAAACATAGAAACAAACGTACAGATCCTAACTACAACCCTTTTAAGTAGTTATGAACTGGCATGTCCTGTTGTAAAACCTAAAGACCCAGGAAAAAGCTCATGGTGGGGGCCAGAGCTGGAAAGGCTACGTCGAGGACTCATGACACTCTTTAACCGAGCAAAAAATACCAGAACCAATGAGGACTGGGATAAATACAAAACGGCACAAAAACACTACAAGAAGCGGATCAGATTCCGGAGAACAGAATCCTGGCACAACTTCTGTAGTAGCATAAACTCAACGAACCAAGCCGGAAGAATAAAGAAAATCCTAGCTAAAGGTGAGCCCAACCTCCTAGGCTCCCTAAAAAAGGAAGATGGCACTTACACAAACACAGATGTAGAAACCAGCTCAGTACTCCTGGAAACACGCTTTCCTGGATGCCAAATCACAGAAGATCCTGAGTGGCCAGACGAAAACTACAGCGCACCAACAACCCAAGAATGGGAAGTCGCGAACAAGATAGTAACTGCGGACAAAATAAAATGGGCCCTGAAAAGCTTTAAACCTTTCAAATCCGCAGGGCTGGATGGCATTTTCCCAGCATTACTACAATGGCAACCGAACCATGCAACAAAATACCTACTACCAATCTATAGGGCCTGCATAGCCTTCAAATACATTCCAAAGGCATGGAGAGAGGCAAAAGTAGTCTTCCTACCGAAACCAGGAAAGGAGGACTACTCACACGCCAAATCCTTCAGACCCATCAGCCTAACGTCTTTCTTACTAAAGACGTTAGAAAGACTGATGGACCGTCACCTAAGGGATGGGGCACTAAGAAATAAACAACTACACCCACAACAACACGCCTACACAAAAGGCAAATCAACAGAGTCGGCACTACACATGGTGGTGCACAAAATAGAATCGGCTCTAACAAATAAACTGTCAACTTTTTATAGACATAGAAGGCGCTTTTGACAAAACCATGCACAACAGCATAAACCACGCCCTACAGGAACTTAACCCGTTGAGTATGATACGACCAAATCTGGTTCTGAAACAATTATCCGTTGAGTATGATACGACCAGATCTGGTTCCGCGTTTTTTTCACTTCTTTGACGTTCTCATATTTATTCATAATTATCTAATTGTTTTACAAAATGATATTTCAATATTCTATATTCGAAATTTCAATGCAATCATTGTGCAGTTGTTCTTTTTATGATTGGTGTAGTAGTTTCGTAGTTATAGTACTTTAAGGTCGATGTCGCCGAAAATCCTGCAAAAGAGACAGATGCATCCATGAAAATACCCATTTACTCCAAGGGTTAAGGTGGAACCAGTTACCATAAAATGGATCACGGAGCCGGTTAGCAAAAGGGCGGTCCAGATAGTGATGAATACTACCACAAGAGCGAAGGTAGTTAAAGGATGCCCCCAAGGGGGGGTCCTATCACCACTTCTATGGAACATAGTAGTGGACAGCCTCATAAAAACACTAAATGAAAGGGGTTACACTACTATTGGTTATGCCGACGACCTAACAATAATGATAAATGGAAACGCAGAAAATATGCTATGTAAAGTCATGCGCTCAGCTTTGCAGATAGTAGAAAAATGGTGTGACGAACATAAATTGACAGTAAATCCGAAAAAGACAGAACTCATCCTCTTCACCAACAAGAGGAAGTTACCAGAACTACAAGTACCAAAATTATTCAACACCAAACTCTCGCTATCAACACAGGTGAAATATCTGGGAGTCACCCTTGACAGTAAATTAAACTGGGCGAGTCATATCAATGCCAAAATAAAGAGGGCCTGCCTAGTGGGGAAAAAATGGGGTCTCAACCCAAAAATCACACTCTGGCTGTACACATCAGTCATCAGGCCCTCTCTGACTTATGGATCAGTTGTGTATGGTGGCCCAGAACACAACTGACCACAGTGAAAGCGAGACTCCAGAGCCTGCAACGCTTAGCGTGTGTAGCAGCCACTGGATGTATGAGAACCACACCATCGGCCGCACTAGAGTACCTCCTAAACATGAGACCTCTGGATCTTGTCATCCAAGAGGAGGCTAAGGCAGCCGCTCTAAGACTAAGAGCAAATGGACTGTGGAAACAAAACACAGAAACACCACACTCAAAAATTCTGAAACGGGTTCTAGAAGAAATACCTCTTCTGGACGCACCCATGGACAGAATAATATGCCATCATGTCTTTGATCGTAGATACAATATCCAACTCATTGCAGAACCAGCAGATCACTCTGGTACAAATGAAGTAAGGATATACACAGATGGCTCCAAAACCACTCAAGGTACCGGAGCCGGCGTCTTCTCAAATGATCTAAACATCAAAATATCAACTACCCTAGGCAACTTAAATATGATCTTCCAAGCAGAATGCATTGGCATCACCAGAGCAGCACAGGCAGTTGCAGCCAAAGATGTCGGAGACCTAAGCCTGAAATTTGTCTCCGACAGTGCCTCCGTGCTACAAGCGCTAGCAAAAAATACTATAACCTCTGTCCTTGTACTGGAATGCCACAATGCACTTCAATCCATTGCATGGTCAAATAGAGTGACCCTGCAATGGATTAAGGGGCACAGCGACTCACTGGGCAACGACGCGGCAGACGAACTGGCCAAAAGGGGATCAATGGAAATAGTATATGGACCGGAACCCTTGATGCCCATACCCCCAGGCCCAAATAAAAACATGGCTACGCAGAAACACCGACGAAACCCACCTTAAAGAATGGAAAAAAAACGCAGGATGCAGGCAAACAAAGAACGCGGTTCCGGAAGCGCCTAAAACACTTGCCTGCAACCTCACCAGATTAAAAAGGGACAAAATCCGTAAAGTCATAGGTACTATGACAGGTCACTGTCCCCTAAACAAACACCTGTTTACCATAGGTGTGATAGAAAGCCCTCTATGCAGAGGATGCATGGAGGAAGAAGAAACGCCACAGCATGTGCTCATGGAATGCAGGAGCGTGGCAGAGCAACGGGCAAGAATACTACAATCTCCAGCATCTGTCCCGGAGGCCTGTAGCAACCTAAACAGGCTGCTAACCTTCTGGGACAGCCTGGGTTGGCTGGAGTAACATAAATAGAAACATGAGCCACGCACAACGACCCAATCAAGAGGCCAAGTGCGGGAAATAGCCCAGGAAAACTAACTAACTAACTAACTTGTTCCATCAGTAGAGTGGCTATGGCCCGTTTCATTTTACCAACGTAGGCTATATATATACCACAGCCGCATTCGATTTTATACACCCGGGATTTGCAGTGGTATTACAACCTATGAGCTGTATTTTGGGTCGGTTTGAAGATCGCTTTTATGTCAAATTTTAAACGCTAGCAACATTTACTTTTTCGAGGTGTGTAGAACTCTTTTGGTTTATAAAATATGTGTATAAAAATAATGTTTCATAAGAACTTTCAATAAAAAAACATTGCTTCTAGCTAGCTTCATCCCCACTTACAATCTGTGCGCTCCCTGCCCCACGCTGGGAAGTTCTGCTTTAGACATTCTACATTATCTCAAAAAATAAAACTCAAAAATTTCCTAAAATGTCATCTTTATTATGATAAAAAGCCAACGTTGAAATAATGTATGCATTCTTTGGTAAGTATGATATAAAATCTATAAGACAACTCGATATAAAAGCAAGATCTTCATTTAATAAAATATAATAAAACACATTTATGAATTTAAAGTGAAAGGAAGCATAGTTATGTAGATACATATTTCATATGTAAAAATAATCAGATCTGGTATTTGTACTGATTCTATTGAGAGTACATAAAAAAATACTAACATCGTATTAGATTTAATAATACATAGCACATCAGGTAACTGAATAATCTTGGCGAATTCGCTTCTTGGAGGGTGGTGGTCGTTATTACTCTATGTACTGAAAGAAATTAATTAACCATTAAGACTGATTTACATATGAGACAGTTACTGACTTCAAACTCAAAACAAGTCAGCGCCGACCCGATACTGTCATAAATTGATTTAGTCAGTACAGGCACAGTATACCAGACAGTAGCTTCGCTTAGACAACAAAATTGAAATCAAAGCGAATACGTCACGAGTCGTAAGGGCTCGGATGGTCGCCAGATGTTTCGCTAGTCGGCCTACACAGATATCCGAAAGCTTAAAAAATGTCGGCAACCTTTATCTGCCCGTAATGCGTAACGTTCGCGTTCGTCGTGACGAATCCCTCTGCCCAATATTCCTCGCACCCTCTTCTCGCATTGCCTTGTAGCTTGAGAGTAAAGCTACTGGGTGGTATACTGTGGTACAGGGCTGTTGCATCAGTGCTGACTTCAGTCCCCCCCACCACACGCGCCAGCGGTACTGACCACTTGTAATAGCTTGGGCCATAAGATCAATTGTGTTTTCGGGTTGGTCCAATTCATGATTCAGTACTCTCGCGTCCCAAGCCTCAAGGCCAGTGGATCGATTTCTCCTGGGGGGTTGCCTCCCGGTGCTACTAGACGGTTTGCGCACCGTGTGGCGACAGCCAATCGGTTTTGTGGACTCTGACTAATGTGCACTCTGACTAATTACTAAAGGAATCGGGAGACTATGGAAATATTCCGAAATATACTCTTTCCTAAGCAGCGGGGCTGGATGGGGCTGGGCAAGAGTGGTCGACCTGTCGTCAACCACTCTTGAAATGACCAATTGGCTACCTGATCCTGAATTCAGAGCCGGGCAAAAGATGCCAACTGTCCGCGATAGATTCAAACTGAATCACTACTGAATATACGTCAGGTAGAGGTCACGCAAGCGACTTCGAACCCGTAACCAGTCGGGAGGTTGGAGGTATCCTGATGGTTAATTCCAGACGAAGATATCCTTCAAAACGGGCGATGCTGCCTGCTGAGTATCTTTCCCGGTGCCTTGCCCCGTAAGGCGTTGGCCCCTGATGGACATGTTGGCTTAGCTAGACGGTAGGCTTTTATTCGCCTCTAAGTCTTCTATGCTCACCTCACGGGGGACAGAACGATCATTATCGTTAAAACTTCCTGAGGTGATGGGTTTGCCAGTTTTCGTTGAAACCTCTAAGTGACCACTTGTGAACGATGAAATCAGTAGTTGGTCAGTCGCTTGCTCTGCGTTGTAGGGTGACGATGCGTCGTATGGAAATTTTTAACTAGAAAATGACGCATTTTCTTAATTGACTTCAATAACGAGCGTACACCCTAAAGAAATACCTGGCTGACTGACTGCGTGTAAACAGTATGAGACAGTTCTCGGGCCAGCACTGACGCCTATAACTGACAAAATGTAAATCTAAACTAATTTTAAAATGTGCATGCGTCTACGCTACTAAACTATTAACCAAGCATTCGATGACACGTAATATTTTATTTTTTGTTGCGGTGCGTCTTTAGGCGGTTGTGCATAGAAATTTAAAGGCTCACATAATCTCTAAGCTGCTATCGCTGTTTTTGGTTGCCGCCTCTCCTTCGCTTGAATTCGACCCGCCTGATTCGCTGCGTTCACCTCGGCTGCGTTTCATCTGTAATAAAGGAAATATCAAGTCCCCATCAGGTGTCTGCTTTCAACAAATTTACAAAATGTCATGAGCTTTCATGTATAAAGATGGCACTGCTGGTGATATCTATATACAAATCGAGAATTCAACAGACTGAAGACTAAGTGAGGAGCGAGGAATCAACAGTACCAAGTATTGACTCAATTTATTATACTTAATTTATGTTCTGCCCACTGTGTTCATAGCAGAGATAGACTACACTTAGCATCAACAGGAAACCCTCACAATCTAGTTCTAAAGGTGAAAGCAAAACACTATTTAAATCTATGCAATAAAATAATATACAATACCAAGATTTGTTTGTACAAAAACAAAATTTGCAAATGCAATGATGACTTACAGACAACATTGAAAGCAGCAAATAGATGATGCAGCAAATAGAACTAAGCCTAAACATACAATTTATAATCTAAATACAGACGATAACGTAATATCTTATGACTCTCATAGCGACTAGCCAACCAGATCAACGACCGCTTCGCTAACGTTGAAAAAGAAAAAACAAATGACATCTTGATAAAAACTCCAAACTCAAATGGCACTAATAAAGCTGGGCATTGAAGGTCAGTTTTTCGCGTCAGTTGAACTGGGGTGCATCCAAAATTTGATCGTGAATGTCGAATCATCACTCCAGAGGCTAGAGTGGCTATATAATCCACTAGAGTGGCTATATAATCCAACTGGCGCGTCGCTCCAAACTGACCATCAGTGCGCAATCGGCAATCCAACGCGTCAGTTCGCTCTCAGCGCTCGCGGTGATAGCGCATGCTGCGTTTTTGTTTTTGTCATGGCGGTGTCGTCGTCGTCATCATGGCGGTGTCGGACTTAAATGATAGATTTCATCAAAAAATATAGAAATTCAGAATGTTTATGGAAAATAACCTACAAAAATTAAAAAAATAAACAGTATCGACAAAAAGCTGTAGAAGATTTTATTTAGATAAAATATTCCAATTTTATTTAGATATTATTTATAAAATTGAATTAGATATTATAGAAGTCAGATTTCATTCCCGATGCTAAAAAACTAAGAGTGGCAGTGAATCTCTCATGAGGGTTTATAGCTTGTCTATTGTCTATTGTCTCGTTGTATTAGTATCTTGTTTAACAATGTGTCGCGTTTTTGATAAATCGTGTAAAGGATTAGATACATTTTATGATTCCATTAATTTAATAAAAGACTCGATCATACCTAGCCTATCTCCTACTTCTTAAGACTTCATTAACTGCCATCCTAATGTACTGTATTATATGATTACTATATTATAACAGACTATTTTATTATATAATATTATGTATAATAAATATTACTGTCCAATTATTCATACTTCTATTTTGCTCTATCCAAATAACCTTATTAACAACTTATTTAATTATGAATTTTCTTACCCTTATTTTATTATTAGCTTTATTATAATTTTTTCTACTATCAACGTGTTCATGTTATTTCTGTTAATTTGTAATGCAAGCATTGCAAACTGTTCATCGGATAGTAAATTTGTTTGGTTTGTATATGTATTGAAAATACTAGTATTATATATTTACTATCTGTAGGTTTGCTATAAATTAAAATAAAATAAAAATAAAACAAACAGTAGCCGTAGTAACGAGGAATGTTTCTTCTTCGGAATCGGAATCCATTTTTATTCGTGGACGTCCGCAAAGAGACACGTCCTTCATGCGGCCGGGCCGGTCGAAAACTGAAGAGCCGGAGTGACGCCAGTGAATGGGGAAATCTAGTTGGCATAAAACCATTTGGAGTGACGCCACAGTTTTACGTCTGGACTGACGCGAAAAACTGACCATCAATGCCCAGCTTAAGACTTCTTCAATGACTATTAATACAGTCCTTGGAGAGGTGGTACTGTTAGGTACTGGTAGAGAAGTAGTGGTACTGGTACAGGGATACTGGTAATTTAGTATCCCTGTTCCTGTGATCGTGGCTGAAATTATCTATTCTCTAAAAAATGCTTCATCTGCAGATACCAATAATCTAATGGCCAACATTTTCAAAGCATCGAACGAGGCGCTATGTGGGCCCATTGAGCGTGTAATCAATTCTTCTTGGAAACGGGAATATTAACAAATACCTTAAATTGTGCAAAAGTTATTCCCATATTTAAAAGTGGCAATAAGCAGGACCAAATAATTATAGACCAATCTCACTTCTAAGCTTCATATGGAATGATGCTTGGGGAAGAGTTGCAAAAATCTTCTCTCTCCCATCGAAATAGAACTGAAAAGTATTTTAAAATTCGTTGTGCAAAAACCGTATCGCTATCACACAAATGAACTCCTTAGTGATCATAATGTCCTTGACACTAGACAATTATACCTAAAATACGCAAAACATACCATAACAGATAGTAATACCAAAAATGAAAACTGACTTTGACCAACTCTTATTCAATTTCATTCATTAAATCAGTAAACAATAACAAGAAAGTTTTAAAAAAGCTGTTAATAAAAGGCAGATAGAAATTTCAATTATATTTAGATACTAGCTGACCCGGCGAACTTCGTACCGCCTAACGGTCAATGAATGTTGTGTTACAGATTAGCTGAACTTAATTTATGATTTTATGGAAGTAATATAATGAATACAAAATAAATATTAGGTTCACTACTTTATTAAGATAATAAAACAAAAAAAATATAAAAGTACAAAAATTAAGTATATCAATCGCGTGTCAGCAAAACATGATTGAATTAAACTATTTACATATTGTGCAGCATGGGATGCACTCGTTTTAATTCTCTTCATTGACGCACCTTGTAATGTATGACATTTTTTGTTTTTTTATCAGGCGCAAGAACAAATAAAGCGGATGATTTGCCGACTTGTTAACATGCCACGTACAACTGACCATGAGTAAAACACGGATTTACATTTTGTATGAGAAAATGTTTTTTCTTTTATTTTATTTTTTTGTGAATTTTCCAATTTTTGTTTTTAATAGTTATTCTGCTATTCAGGACGGAGACAAATACAGCAAATCAAAAACCGTGAAGATCGGTCCAGCCGTTCTCGAGTTAGTGTTCGAACAAACCCGACTTTGTTTTTTATATGATTACAAGTTGAGTAGGTACGTATTATTGTTTTATAATTATTATTTAATTAAATGCTATAGAGATTTTGGTTTTTAGTGGATTTCAATATTATGACCCTTAAACATATTTCAAATTTCAATATAAATAACCTATAATAGTTTAAATTGTCTATATTACTTTTTGGTAATATTTTAAAAAAATGCAAGCAAACATGTTAATTATTTTTCAATGTGATGTACTTTTAATACATACCTCAACATAACAAGTCTGCCTTAGAACAAGCTTCGGCCTAGTTAGGCGACCTATAGATATGCCACTATCCCTTAACAATTTTTTTTTTTGTAAATTGATATTACGTAAGTTTTGTTTTATTTATGGATAGTGCTGTTTATTGTATTGTACTATTGAAATTGCATAACTGTATAAATAAATATAAATAAATAAAAAATAGATCGATTGTACTTTAAAGTGTGTTAGGGATCTATGACTACAAATTGTTGGATAGTAGTCCATCTCCATTATCCCAAAAAATATTAGTTAATGGGTACTTAGTATTTTTAACTTATTTTTGCTAAAGATATCAGATATTTCGGGTATTTCTCCTCCACGACACAAACTAAATTAGCAGCATGCTATCTTGCGAAATGGTGATAAGAAGTGAGATATAAACTATATTGTTTTGACTGTTGATAACGGATTTAGCTATAATTCATATATTATATAATTTTTTTTTTATATTTTTAGGAGTAAATTTAACATTTTTTCCTCAACATTTTTTAGGTTTAGCAGGGATACCTCGTCGATATTCAGATTATTGTGATAGATTTATAATTTGAAATACTATTTCTTCTTTTGGTTCCTTAATTTCTATAATTAGAACTATTTATTTTTTTATTATTATATGAAAAAGTTTTATAAATAAAAATTTAATTTTATATTCTTATAATTTAATAACTTCGATTGAATGATTAATAAATTATCCTCCTATATATTTAATATACAACTGGTCCCCTGAACTGCTTAAGTTCTACCTAAATGCGTTCCAACTTACTCTGCCTGACCCGAGTAACCTAGTTCGGTGGGGGAAATCTACAAATAAAGTATGCCCGACGTGTAAGGAGTTCATAGGCACTGCCAAACATTTGCTATGTGGTTGCAAAATACTGCTTGACCGAGGCCATTATTCCTATCGCCATGATAAAGTCCTCCAAATCATCAGAGAGGCTATCAGCCTATCTATTGCACGGACCAGAAAAGGGCAAACGAGCAATGGCTTCAAGAAGGTCAACTTTGTAAAACCCGGAGCGAAGAAGCTGCCTAAAGATAGGACTAAACCGTCCTCAATTTTGGGAGCAGCAAAGGACTGGCAATTGCTGATGGACACACATGAGAAGCATTACCAAATGCCTTCAGAAATCTGCACCACAGCTTACAGACCGGATATTCTCATATTCTCAATGGCGACAAAGCATGTTGTACTTGTCGAACTTACAGTCCCATGGGAAAGCAACATACCGAAGGACCACAACTTCAAAGTAAACAAGTACTGCAATTTAGTAGACCGGATAGTGAGAAACGGATTTAAGACTGATCTCTTCGCCGTGGAAGTCGGAGCAAGAGGACTACCGGCGAAGTCACTCTACAGCCTCTTCAAGAATTTAGGCCTGCCAAGAGCGGCGCTGAGCTCATACATGGAGAGAGCCTCGAAAGCGGCACTGGAGGCATCCTACAGAATATGGATAGGTAGAGAGAGGGAGGCCGAGGGCGGGACTGGTGGTTCTCCGCGTCCTAGTCATCGCAGACTAGCTGATGAGGGCTTGTAGCGAGCCGAAACGTCACGCGCGCTGGAGAACTGTAGAGCGGCCGCTCACTAGTCCCACCTCGTCCGACACCCTCCTTTATTGCCAATGGGCCCGGATATGTTCGGTGAAGCCATTGAAAGCTGAGTTCAACACCTTCATTGTAAATCGTTTAATAAATGGTCTATTCGTTGACATGATTGATATATGGACCTTGAAGGAATTGTTCATGTTTTTTTTATACTGACACCAAATCAGGAATTGCGTTTTTGTAGGACCACATTTTAAGGAAGTTAAGTTTTATGAGCTAAATAATTTATAATTGTTATGAGCTAAAAAGTTTGTACTATTAGAGCAGCACCTAAAGACACATGTGTGTGTCACTAAGACCCATATCTCGTTTGTAGGGTCGGCTCAACTCAGTGCAGCTCCTATCCAGTGGCCTCCTCGAATGTGTGCCTACCCCGGGAAGAACTCTGTGTCCTAGGCTGTCATGCTGGTGGATCAGTTTCCCCTGGGAAATCTGCCCTCAGGCACTGCTGGGCGGCGCACCGTGGGGCGTCAGTCGACTGCCAGCCGACTGTTCTGCCAATCGAATGTTGCACTCCGACAGACAATTGGAGGACTCTGGAAATGACCACTTGGCTACTTGATCCTGAGTATAGATCCGGGCAAAAGATGCCATGGTCATAAATTTAAACTGAATAACCGCTGTCCATACAGCAGGTAGAGAACCGCGCAAGCGACCTCGAACCAGTCGGGAGGTCGGACAAATCCGGCCAAAACTGGTAGTAAGGGCACAAGCTCGGCTCGCTGGTTGCACATTGGGTCGTGGTAAGACATTGGCTTGTTACGGGCGAGTTGGCAGAGTTAGTTGGTGGATTGTTTTATCCCCAAGTCTACGCTCAGCCCAGGTTAAAAGAACGATTATATATTGTTATATCTTCCTGGGTTGTAGGGACGCCCGTTGTAGTAGACAACAGGAGGTTAAAGATTTGCCATTTGGTTCCTGTTATTTTAGTAGCCAAAACCAATGTTTTATAGAAATTAATTCCTAGTGAATAAATAAATAAATAAATCCTCGCCACCTCGTTATTTCTAAATCTCACCGTCAGCCATAAGAAATCAAGAATATATAATATATATTAAAATAAATAATTTTGTACATACCGGTCCCACTTTAGGTCTAGAAATCTCGTCCTCTGCAGATGTTGATTTGGCGACCTTCTCACTGGTCGCTTGCGCGCTTTGTATTTGCCAGGCTGGTATCGAAGGAGGCTCACTTCTCGAGGCAACCGATGGAAATTGGTTTCTGAAGATAATAGAATAAATAATAATAAATACAAACGGAGCCGCCATGGAATTCACCGACCGAAGTCAGGCCCATCATAATACTATTATTACTTTTCTGGGGGGTGGTGGACTCGGGACTAAGGAGTTCATTATTTTCCTGGAGAAATCGAGATCTTTAAATAGGTAAAACAGAGATTTGGCTAGCAGGCCACGAGCGCTAACTTCCACCGCGTGAAGGTGAACAGTGAAGCCGTTTCGGGTGACGGCATTTGCAAGATCATGATATATATTTAGTTTGTACCCGTGGTCTTTTGGGATATTTGATTTTCATGGAACGTTAATTCTACAATAAGGGTCATATTCATATTCCGAGATAGAGAGTAAAGAGTTATATCTAGACGGAGGGTTGCGTATCCGAGAATTTCAGGGAATTTATACTGCTTGAGACCGAATTGACATCCAGAATTTAATCTGAAGCTTTCTCGATTATTGAGAAAGGTTTTGTAGTGAAATGTTTTTGGCCTTTGGAGCCTGCACACACTGTATTGGAGGTTTGAAAGGTACTGTCAGACCCTTGTTGGCACGAGCCACTGAGAAACTATTTACCTCGGGTGGTAATGCACGCATATTAACGTGGCGTATTCAATGAAGGTGATTTTACTGCATATAATTGTATAAGGACGGATACTGCAAATTCTCATAACAGGAAAACCACCGATCGGTGGTATTGGCATTCCAGTGGTTAAACTATATACTGGACACTGCTTCCGCCGTTCCTCTGCAACTAAATTGACAGACTTAGGTGGCAATCTTACAAATATTAAAAGGCATAGAGGATGGAAGTCGTCAATAGTGGCAGAAGGTTATTTAGAAGACTCTTTGAAAAGAAGGAGAGAATATTGCAATCAAAATTCTGACAACAACTTCTGTGAGTCTTCTCAGGGGATTAGCATCTCTAATACTTCATGATGTCAAGTATATATTAATATTATTTAAAATAAAACGTTTAAATACTGTGTTTTATTGGCCCGAGCCACCTCGAAAACAATATTGCTATTTCAGTTTTTCGCATCTAATAGTATTTTTTTCTAAATTATAATTACTTTATCCCACTTATTTAGAAATGAAGGCTGTCAGAGTTTATTTCACTTGTGAAATAAATATAATATTTAGTAATTTTATTGCATTTTTAGAATACCGCTGGCGGCATGCATTAAAAAGCTTAATTAAAAACGAAATTTAACCCAAGTTGGTGGCACCCGACGTTTTGACGTTGTTACATCATCATGACTATATGTCAGGAAAAAGTTCCTTCGGGTGTTGACAATCGTGATGGCAATCATACTTGACAGACTCAATTCTCAAAATGCTATTACTCAATATATTGAGAATTTTCTCCTCATTTTTGGACAGATGTCAAAAGAGAATAATGATAGGTCTTTGTTCATCAACAAAGAATGGAAGTGAAGTTAAGCAAAAACCGATTGTAATACAGCATGTTATGTAATGCGACATCACAGAATACTAAGCTCAATGACATTGAGATTACTAATCCCATTAGCATCGAACAAGGTAAGTCGTTACAAGTCTTAGAATTTAGAACACAAGAATAGTAAAATAATTCAAGAAAGACTTAAGACAGCCCGGTGGCCTGATCTTACATTGTAAGGTTCCCTGTTTGATTCCTGGCTGGGTCACCATTTTTTGTAATGATAAAAATAAAAATGCAATAACAAGACACACAGTACACACAAGTTACAAGGACAAATACATATAAACACTTCATAGTAGGGTTGGTTATAAGATAAATAATGAGACAAAAACTGGTCTCATTATTTGAGTAAGACCCTATTCAGGTAGAAAAAAAATAAAGGGCGGGGGTAATTAGTTCTTAGAACGAATTTATACCTGCACTAGCCCTTTCTAATAGGTAGAGAGATTTCAGTGCTCGCTACTGTATTATTACGACAAACGAGTACTAAAACTATTATATTGATATTGCCCTGTGGGCACGGGCTAAACCTTGTATTGTATACTTTCATAAAAGAAATTTATTTTTAATCTGTATATATACATAAAATTATGTGTTCTGATAAGAATAGAACAGATAATACCATATTTTCATCAAACAATACATAAAAATGAAAATTTCAATAAACTTGTTGCAAACGCACAGATATTTGCTATACAGGATGCGACAGAAAGAACTCCTCGATTTGGTCTGCTAACAAAAACCAAACCAAGCAAGATACAAAAAAAGGTTTCTTTCTCTGAATAGAAAACAGTGAGTTTTATAAATATTATCACATAAGTGGTCGTCTTCATTGTCGATACACTTGTTGAACCTCTCCCTATAGTTTTTCATATCCCTGTCATTTCCCACTGCTGTATCTCCACTCCACCCCTAACTACACCCTTCCTGAATCGGAGTGTTTTTCTGCCGCACCCTGTATAATGAAGTATTAGGCAACTAAACAAGGTAACCAAGTCTAGAATAAGAGACTATAGCCACTAATCTAATCAAAATTAATAAAATATTGTTGATTAATATATAGATATCAATTGAAATCAATATAAATCAGTCTGTCAGGCCGAAATGCGGAAAGTTTACATAACTAAGTGATATCGCAACTTTTCAATGACAAAATCCTCATCAAATATGCAGTAACAGGCTAGGCAAATGAATTAATAATTAGTATTCAGTTACTGTAGTAGGTTAAATAAACAGGGCACGCTTCATTGCTCTTGCTGGCTCGCATTACTACTCACCTACTTAAAAGCAATCCCTTCACCGACGCTATATCGCTCTTCAGCCCTTCTATCTGTGATCGGACTACATTGTTGGAGCTGTTATGGCTGTTAATACGCTCGAGATCAGTCCGCATCCGCGCCACCTCCGTTTTCAGCGATGTTATGTGTTCTTCTAGCGTTTTTTTCAGTTCGACGATACTCGCGTCCAGGTTCTTCTGTTTGGTCCTGGAGCCGAATAGGTACTCCTCGAGGTATCGCTGTAGTAGAAATACAAAATGAGTTGCTTGGATCTTGCATAAAATAATCATTGCACATCGTTTTATAATATTAAAGTAAACAAATAGGTACAAATAAAAAGTGCCATTGAGGCAATTGTTTGCAAAAGTAATTTTAAAATGGTGATAGTTGCAGTAATAAAGAATTTGTATTGAAACGTTGAGATGAAAACAAACTAGTAGACAATTAATTTCGTAGATGTAGTAGTAGACAATTAATGTAGTAGTTCGGCTTCGACTCAAAAATGACAAAAACCGCCATTTGATTATAAAAGCAAGCGGTTCGGTAAACTTACACCCGAATTTATGGTCGATTATTGGTGATTACTCAGTACTAACCGATACTCAAGTCATACCTCAGTAGTTTTCGTTTTATAGTGGAGTTTAAGATGACAAGTGATATTTAAGAAGTGGTTTGGTGCCAAGTATCGGACCACCTCTACTTGAGTATTTCTTCAAAACGTCAAAACTATAAACGTCGAAACGTCAGATGCCATTTTTATTCGTTGTGCGTTGTTGTGTTTTGAATTTCTTGTGAATTTCGATTTATTTCACTTTATTATGTACTTCTTGGATTGTTTATGGATATTATTTTTTTAACTATTGCAATTAAAACTTCTAATTGGACATTTTAGCAATTATGCGTGAGTAACGACGATTTTAATTTTGACCTGTTTGCCTGTGCTGTTTGTGCGTTTATCGCGCAAAAACACAAATAATCACAGGAATCACGAGAGTATGAGGAGTATGAGTAGCCATGCGCAGCATGGCTGCTGCAATGATTTTTTTGATCTTTGAAATTTGGCATTTTGTAAATTTTTGCCAACAACCAAAACATAAAATCAAAAACTATATTTTATACCCCAAAGTAAAGAAAATTACATTTTTACTGACATTACTCATACAATAAATAGCAATTATAGCAAGCAAAGTTATAAATTAGGTATAACATACAATATAAAATAGGGATTAATAATCAAAATTAATAATCTTATACTGCAATATAGGAACAAAAATTTTTCATCAGTGTTCTCCCCTAATATATTAAATTTCCGTGACTCAAAAGCCAAAATGTGTAAAAAAATATATGTTTTTTTTTTTTTTAATTAACTGATATACTGAAAGTCACTAAAAAGTTTAAAGTTAGTAACTATTTTTAAAGTGGCATCGATTGTTAAATTAACAGTTAATCTACTTTTTTTATATATTTAGCACTCAATGCCACTGCTTTTGATAAAGGTTTGATTGCCTGAGATAGCATCTTTGAAATCTGTGCAACTAGCAGTAATATTAAAGAAAACGCACAATTCACTTTTTACAGTGTTTACTGCGAGAAGATTTCTTTTGTCATTTAACATGATGCTAAAGATTCGTTCCACAAAAGTATTAGATACCTATGGAAATATTACACACAAACTACACGATTTTCAACAAATTTGGTGCTAAATTGTTACAAAATTTGCACCACATATTTGGAGAGTTGCATTTAAGTGAAGGGAAAACACTTTAAAGTGCAGCCTTTCATTAGTGTTTTCAGGTGGAGCTTGCTGCTTCCATGGAGATAACGACCATAAAGCCTGCCACGGACAGCGGCATATGACAATACACACCTATGATTGACACGGAAGCTACGTGGCTCGATGTAGCTATGCGGCCACATACTGCTAGCTAAAGTACGCCACGCCAACGTCCATTTCGTATCGACTGCCTTAGAGAGCAGAAATGTTTAGGTGCAAAATATCAGTATTCTTGCTAGATAGTTCATAAGATGATGAATACGAGGACGAATTTGATTACGTATTTCATTGATCATTGAAGAACAAATATCATAGATTTTGGATTGAGAGCCACATACAGTATCAAGATTTTCATGGCGAATTCAATACTTTAATACTTGCATTAAGCGATAAAAAACTTCAAAATATTTCTATTAACGTGGACACAATTTGATGAAGTACTTTGAGCTTATTAAAGAAAAAAATTTAAAAAACATGCAATGATTTGGGAGAGAAGGGCGGGAGCGGGTGAGCGGGGAGAAAACGAGGCTTCCGTGGATCAGAAACGTGTCCACAGCTTCGCTTGGCTGGGGCATTTGCGGCAAGCCTCGCATGTGCCTCTGATAACTTATTGTCACGCAACCGTCCTTAGCGAGCGCTTCCAGCTAAAGACTAGTGAGCAAAGCTAAGGCCACGGGTGAAACATAGACGTGCGCCGCTGTCTGTGGCGGGCTCAACTCAATCAATTGATCCAGAATAAGCAAGGAACTCGGATTGTCACAATTCTTGTTTCTACTTGTCGGTTGTCGGCCCAAGCGCAAGCACCGTTGTTTTTACACAATACACAATTTTTTATTGTCCGATTTAACAAGTTTTTTTTACCAAACTGACATAAAGAAAACTGGACTGTCCGGTCGAAAATCGGACATCTGGCAACCCTAATGACAACTACTAAGTTCTCTTTTGTAATAGCTCTTTCTCATTTATGACTTCACCAAAACCCAACTGCCCCACCTGGATGTTATGCCCGCCCCAACTGGCGCTAGTGTTATTTATTATTTAGGTATACATATTACATTGATTCCGCTCACCTTGTATAGCCAATAGACACCATACGTTACAGCTCCAACAACAACCGCTGATAAAATGGCGTCTTTGAGTCTATTTGAGTTACACGTCCTATACACCATCAATTCAGACTTTGACGATATCGCGGGCAGCTGGCTCAATAATTCTTTTCCTCTATCGAGAGCTGCCTTGATTTCGAAGTCCGTTAGACCTTTGGAACGCAGGAAATTCTCCTTCTTCTGCAGGGAGCTCCGCTGCACGTTAGGATTGGTGAGAAACTTCACAGCAGTGGTAATCTACGAGAATACAGTGCCAAAATATACTAAAAAGACAAAACAATGCAAAAGAATCGCAAAATAAACCAACCAGCTCCTCCCTGAGAGTAACGTCCGAGGTTATCCTTTCGTCCGACATCACAACACAAAGCACAGTTTACTTTTGATAATTTAAGCAGTCTTCGCAAAATTAGGAAGACAACAATTAGAACGGTCGTGCAAAAAAATAAATAACGAGAGAGCGTTTCCAGAACGAGTTAATAATCTATATCGCCGTCGCGCGCACTTTGCACGTATATCGCAATATTTTAATGGCAATAATCGGAAAATCCAATAAACGACACAGGCCTCCGAAAGGCCATTCGATTTTTGATTGACGTCTGACTGGACTGACAACTGCAAGCGTTGCCAACCACATTGATTTTGAAAAAAATATAACTGAAAAATTCTAGAAACTTATATTATCAATTAATTACTAAAGACTATAGTTGAATTTAAAGAGCGGCCTGGGTATAGAACATAATCACACCATTCAAAATGTTTGGAATATATGCAGTTTAGCTAACTCTGTCATATATTTGTAAAACAAAACTAACAACCTACCGCTAAATAGGTGTTTATGATGGTTTAAAAAACTAACTTAACCTATTGCCATATAGGTGTTTATAAATTGTGTTTAAAAAAAAAACAACCCACTGAAATATAGGTGTTTTAGGCTTTTTTTAAACGCCTACATATCGCTTATATATAGAGCCATGGAAAAGATTTTTTCCAGATTCTGAAACAGTGTATGAATATAGTAAGGTTACATTAAAACATCTTTAATGTAGAAGAGTTTGCTAAATGCATAACTATCATTTTTCGTAGCCTATTTTTAATACCCCATGAATTATTTAAAAAGATTTAACCTACGAAGCGATACTTAATAAGATATTTTTTAATAATCATAAAAAAACCATCTCATTAGAAAATACCATTTTAATATCACCGACTTTGGATGACAATAACATCTGATTATTTAGCATTCCTAATATTTTTTTATAATTTAAAACGCAATCTTTGTAGTTTGAGCTGCTTTTAAATGTGTTATAGAGCTAAACATAACACACGACGACTTTAGTAGCGGTGACGTGTATCAAGGGCGGTCCCAGGGGGGGGGGGGGGTCAAGGGGGTCATGAACCCCCCAAAATCTTAAATATATGGCTTATAATAAGCTCCTTATGCAAATACACTTGTTTCCATAAATAAATAATTGTATATTAAAGGGGAACTTTAAGTTTTATTTACATATCGTTAAACCAATCTCATCGTATACGCCTGCGGTCACCAGTCGTCTAACTACAACGCGAGACGACTGACGTAAATAAATCGGCTTCACTAGGGTCGGGTCGGGATTGTTCGACTGATGCGGGCGTTCGGTCGCCTTCCCTTCGGCTATATTTGGCAGTGTTCGTGAGCAACGAACGTGTCACGACGTGTCACCTGTGTGTGATTTACCGTCACCGGTATTTTAGTAGACTCCAGGCCTTCCGAGAACGTGCCACTGGAGAAAGAAGCTTTTCAACTCTGCGTCGCGTTAAAAGTTGGCTCCGAGCATCCATGGGAGAAGAACGCCTTGTCGGTCTAGCTCTCCTGAACATTCACAGGGACATTGATGTTGATGTGAATGCTGTGATTACAAGATTTTCAATGGGTTCAATTTTATTTATTTTTATTTTATTTTATTCTGGAACCAAACAGAACTACATACAATGCAATAAAAACCTATTTAAAAGTGACAAAAATCCATTAATGTGATTCCGAATATAAAAAATTAGAAAGACCAAAGACCAAATTAGAGTTTGTATTGTAATTTTCGTCTATATTTTACATATTAAACAATTGATTTACTATTTAATGTTTCAATTAATTTCAACCTGAAGGATTAAAAACCTGATAAGTAATTCAATATTGATCAATCTGAGTTTTTAGGTTAGGACTTGGTATTGGTCCGATCAAAAAACTTTAGGCCCATAACGGCGACCCCCCCCCCCCAAATGTAAGGCTAGGACCGCCCTTGACGTGTATGCAACAAAAGTCGCCGCAAAATCCCCGTTTACACGATGAAAAATGCAGTCGCCAAAGACAAAGTCCGTGCCATGTGAACTGGCTTTGAAACGTTGCTCAACAGAGCTTCAGAGCTGACTGGCTGACCCCACTAACTACAAATAGGGTCCTACTTTAGACGGATTTCTCCTAGAATTGGACGGATTTCTCCGTACTCCAGTCTGGTCACAAATTCTAAGCCTCTATCTGATGTTAGCGGTCATTCAGTTGGAATCATCGCGGATCGTGGCGCCCCTTGCCCCCTCAATATCACACGGGATCTGGTGCCAACGGCTCGCTTCAAAGGTAGCTAATATCAGGGCAAAACCACCTCCGCAGCTTAGGAAACGTACTTTTCCCGATCCCCCCGGCTATTCGCCGGAGAACACAGTCGATTTCCAAAACGCCACACGATGCGCAAAACGCTCAGTATCGCTGGAGGTGTTCCCTCAGATCGGATCCGATACCACCTGTCCACGACAGGGTTAACAGAGTCCTTTCCTTGTTAGTCTCTCTTCGAATAGGCTACCGGATGGGAGTTAAACCGTGAGTTGAGCCGACCCGGAATAATAAACAGGTCATCAGGCCCAAGCCGCATGTAGGTAGCACGATACCGATACCGTTAGGTGTCACCTACAGTCTGTACCTATCGTATTCCTGGTTAGGTATTTCGATAAAAAAATATTAAATGGTCTTATGCCTGCATAAGAATAATATTAAATGGTCTTATGCCTGCATAAAAATAATAACCTGCATGGCAACGTTGTGACTGAAGTCCGCGAAACGAAGGGCGAAGGAGGAAGTACATGCTCAAAAAATATATTATTTAATATTAATATTGACATTGACATTATTGACATTGTAAATAAAAATATACATTAAAAATGCATTTTGATACGACAAACACAATTATTTTTTTAAAGCTGATTCTAGATTTGTTCGCGTCGCTGTTCTTTTCGGTTCTTCACATTGGTGCGTTTGGGTAGAATGATATTCTTGACATGTTCTTAACCAATAAATAAATAAATTAATACGAAAGAACTCTGCTTTTGTTTGCGCTTGCAACCAGACCGAACGGGTCCCATCAAACTTGCAGAAGGCAAATTTGCAGACGGCAATCTTGCAGACGGCATTCTTGCAGGCGGCAGTTTTGCAGAAGGCAATCTTGCAGAAGGCAGTTTTGCAAATGTCAAAATGACCTAACCTAACCTAACAGAAAAACTTAAAACATTTTTTTAAATGTTTAGTTTGATGTATAAAAGTCATCCACTACAAGGATGCCGGTAATTAATGTCACTTCGATTTTAGGGAAAGAAAAACCTAACCTAACCTAACCTAACAGAAAAACTTAAAAACTGTACTGAAGGTTGCCGCCTGCAAGTTGCTTCCTGCAAGGTTGCCTCCTGCAAATCTGCCCTCAACAAATTTGGACCTGTCAAAATTGACATTTGTGCAAAATTGCCGCATGCAAAACTGGCGCCCCCCGACCGAACAACACTTTTTTGTAAGGTTTTCGCACTGGCAATACAATTACTGTCTGTCAGCCCGCAGCCGTCGTAATCGAAGATTTCGGGGGTGGTATTTTCTTGTGAATTAAATTGGAATGAAAGTGTTAAAATAGTTAACGTTTTGTGTTTTAAAATGACCAATTGATGAATAATATCATACGCATTGGTGGATGAAGGTACGAATTTCTGTAAATTAGAAATAGAGGCATACGCCGGGTGACAGTAGTATCAAGAAAACCAGAGTTTTTGGTTTTGTCATTTTTGTCGCCGTAGACGCTATTTATATGCGTTTGGTTGGGGTTGTCGTTTGATATGACGTTAAACGGCATTTACATACGTAAAATTAGGGGCAGGGTAAGTTTGTAGTTGACGTTTTGTAGTTGTACCTTTTGGAGGTATTCCAGGGTAGATTTAGGATTTTGTGTTATTTCTGAATGAGTCACAACACAGATAGAATCACAGGCCTGAAGTAGCGACTTTTTGGTGCAAATACGGTTTAATCTTGATTAAGTAAAAGTGTTGTGTTCTCCCCGTCTACAATTATTCCCACTGTATTATAACTGGCTTGGGTATTAATGTATAATTGGGACGTTTGATTGTTGATGTTTTAACGCCACCCGACTATATTCGCCATGCTGATTCCGAAACTGTAATAATCTTTATTCGGCCTCGACCCCCAGTTAAACTTCAAGGAACATAACAGCCAACTATACAACTTCGGTATAACTGCAGTATAGGAACCTCTCCTGGATTGTTGATTTTTAAATGTCACCGGACTATATTATCGGACAATAATCTTTTGTCTCACTCAATAAATAAGCAAGATTATACAATACACACTCAATAATAAGCAGGTAAACTGATCTACTGATCCACGATTCGGTTGGCTAGAAGGTATTTCCTGTAATTAATTTGCAATCGTGTTTTCTTTAGTTTGATGTTGTGTCCTGGCATATAATGCATTTTGTTCCGCTTCAGATAAAAAACAACTCGGGTCAATTGTAGCATCTGTTGAGGATCTTATATGTCTCAATGAGGTCACCCCTGATCTGACAATCCTTGAGCGTGGGCAGTTGCAATCTGCAGTCTTTTTGCGTATTCTATATTTTTAAAACCCAATGCCACATTGGATATAATGTACTCCCTCCTAGAAAAAAATCTAAAATCGGGATTTTTAAATCTCAATTTTTGTAGCGTTGAAGTGGGGGGGGGGGGGGGGATACGCTTGCATGTGGCAATACAGCTCTCCTAAACCTACCACAGCCGGTCGTTAGTTTGGTGTCCACTGCTCACCTTCCATAATTGTAATAATAAAATTATGATGGGCCTAACCCCGGTCAGTGAATTCTATGGGGGTTCCGTTTGTATTTATTATTTATATTGCACTTTATATTAATGTCTGCTTGTCATGTTGTAGGATCTGCTACAAAATGATTGGAGGGCTGTTTGTCTACAATCATAAGGGCGAAGTTTTGATCTCGAGGGTGTACCGGGATGATATTGGCCGAAACGCAGTTGACGCTTTCCGCGTCAATGTCATCCATGCCAGGCAACAAGTGCGATCCCCTGTGACGAACATCGCCCGAACATCATTTTTCCACATCAAGGTTAGTTGTTGTGATTGATTTTGCGCTGGATATTCGATGTACTATATCACATATCTATCCGGCTAAACCGGAAGGTTTTCATAGATTTTCTGGAAAGAAATACATGCTCACAAAATGTCTTTTATGATGTGTTTTCTATAGGCAAATAGTTTATGGTAGTTACAACTAACTGTAAAGTCAAGATCTTTGGCAACTTGCACATTAAATAATCACTTTGATATAGAACACTAGATTAGTAATTGTTTTGTCCACCGTTTTAATTGCCCCTTGTTTCTATTGTCTCTGCTTCTGACTGACCAGCCCCCGGGTTCTGAAGCGACGATACGATACATGATTGTTGTCACTCGACGATATTTGCAATTCTCGAAGCGATTTGACAGTCCTTCAATTGTCAGAAGGAAGGTTAGGACAGGTGACAGCACATGAGGTGTCGTCTACATGCCGTTGCTTTAAGACAATCTAGGAGATAGCTAGGAAATGGCAGTAAAATTCTCATTCAGCAATTTTTAGCGACTATTCCCACCCAAGACGATTGAAGTTTGAATATAGCGCGAAGAAATTAGGATATTCGATTTAATAGATGCACGCTCAGAGCCCGGTCCGAATTGAGCATACGCCGCTCACTGATAAACAGCCGACCCCGACCAATCAGAACACGATATCGGGGTAAGAATCACAAGAGAAATATCGAGTTCCGAGATTAGCTGACAATTCTAAAACAGAATCGGTCAAGTCATGGGATTGAGGTCGATATCGAATACCGGGGCGGTTTACAGCTACTAGAATAAGTCTAGAAAGGAGTTAACCCCTCCTGTAGCGAGGTAAAAACTCACCTATCACTTTTGCGCGCGACATATTCGGGCAAAAAATCGACGCGAGTCAACGGCCTTGAGAAAAACGATCATAACTTATAAACCACTAAACGGATTAAAAAAAGATAAAGAGAAAAATGATCGCATTGAAATTTGACATATAAAACATTATAACCTTATCTCGTAAAACAATTAAGATAATAATGAATAAATATTACAAAATTGGCAAACTGAAAAAACTCGCCTATAAAATCATTTCGATTTTTTTGTCACAAAATACGTAAAATATGCAAAAATTGTAAATACAGTTATGTTCTTTATTAAATACTTTACCAAAACGATATTTTTTTTTTACTTATTTGCATACAAAAATATTTATTTATTCAGCCAAGAAAAATTTTATGTATTCTCGTAAAAAAAAAATTTAAATTTTTTTAATTTGTGACTACTTATGGTATTTTTTTATATGAAATTCTTTCAAAATAACTTTATTACTACATCACACTTCTTAGAAATCACACCAGAACTTTGAGCTTTGTCTGATATTAAAGAAAAATCTAAAGTTTTGAGAGTTTCCGCGTCCGAACTTAATAATAAACTTTGAATGCTCATAATATAAAATTCGTTAGATTTTTTCAATTATATTGTCTTATCATAGACTTATTATATGTCTAATAACTAATTACTATACTCCAAAGAGTCACATTTCATCGAAAAACTATGGAAAATCGCACTTTATTCTCTCATAGTAATTATCAAAACAAGTTTCTTTGCGCGATTCATTTTACAAAACAAGATATAATTTTCATAATACGCCTAATTATGTGATAACTTAGGATGTAAATGAAACAATACTTATTTTGTTAGTAAATTAAAGCGACATTACGTCATATTTCGCAATATATCGGGATATTTCATAAACATTACAAAATAATAACAACCATTTTTTCGCGAGCCGTTTGTTGTCGCAGAAGTGTTTTCTTTAAAAATTCGTGAAAAACAGCAAATGGACTAAGGTGAGTCGGGGTAAGACCGGCATATTTTTTTTTGTGACCACACTGAGTTTTTTTAATATTTATTTTTAATATTCTACTCTATGTATATTCTGATGGAAAATTATTTCTTATGATAATAGTGATGCAAATCAATGTAAAATAATTCAAACAACATGTTACAAGCACAAACTTTTATTTAAAAAAAGAAAAAGAAAATGAAACAAAAGAATTCAAATTTCGGGGCAAGACCGGCACATGATGGGGCAAGATCGTCTTTACGTTTTTATTCCGCCTTTGATGCCGTAAGGGAGTAAGCGGGGTTAGTTCGTTACATTATTTTTCAAATAGAATTTAATCTGATACAGTGATATATGCAAATTACAATACATTTTGGAATATTTCTTGTAGAAATTGCAAAGGGGGAAGTTCGGCATACAAATTTTATGGCAAATACGCCGATCTTGCCCCACAGTATACAGCAAAATATATTGATTAAACGTACAAAATAGCAAAATGACCTATTAGTTAGGTAGGTATAGGTATTATTATAAAATAATTATGGTCACACGTAATACCCATCCTGTACCTTAAAAAAATAATTAAAAGAAATCGTTGCTGATTTATATAACCTTATTATTGAATATTGTATTGAGAAAATCTGAAATTAAATACTAATTGTCCTCTACGTCCAGTAGTCGGTTTTGGTAAGATACATATAATATCTTGAGTGTAGATTTGCGATATATCTTCAACGGTTGGGTAAATGAATTCAGGACTGACATCCGAAGAGGAGGTTTTTGCACGCAAGAATTGTACAATTGGTTTCCTTTCATCACTATTAATTTCAATTACTTTGCCGACATAATGCTTAATAGTTTTTTTTGTTGTAAATTTAGCTAACAACCAATCTCCAATTTTCCACAAAAGAGAATGGTCAAAACTCTTATATACATTTTCAAGATTGGCGTCATTTTCGCGTTCATTATCAGAACAAAAAGAATCATCGCTAAAAAAAAATAAACTCCCACCGGAAGATTGTAAGCTAAAACTATCATCTGCCTCGGAACTAGATGAAGTAAATACTTTTTCTTGTCGCCTCTTTCTTCCCTTACTTTTAATACTTTTCTTCTGACTCTTTGCAGGTGCAATTTTATTCTTCTTCACTGTAGAATGACCTTTCTTGAGATTTTTTTCTGAAGCTCTCTTTTATTTATTCAACCTGTTTTCTTCTTCTTCCTGTTTTTGCAGCTTCAAACGTTTTATAACATCAATATGAGTAATAACTTCAGCACCTGACGCCACTTTCGTTTTACGAACCTTTATCTGTTCTCCTCTATTGATCGTTGACAGCAATAGATTTTCAAATGAACTAACACTTGCGTTTAAAATATTACTTGCTTGTAGAACTGTGGAACTTGTGGAAGGCTGTTCGGATAGAGTGAGGAAGGTGGATTCTTGCACAGTCATTTGGGACGCCTTTGAATGTATAGCCGATAAGTTTTCCAGTATAATTGGTGCAATGCCATTTTCGGGAATTGGCCCGATATCAAATCCAATAATTGCATCAATTGGATTACTTATTTGTTGGGATGCGGGGGGGCTTTGAGGTGTTACAGAGATAATTTCTCGTGGGATTGTTTCGGGCACCGCCAACTGGTTATTTACGCTGACAACATTATTGGGAGATAGCATCGAATTATGTGCATAAGACTCAATCCCCGGTGTAATTGTTCCAATCCATTCTTCAAGACTTTGTCCGGTATCAGATTTTTCAACATAAGGATTATTTGTTGATTTGAAAGGGTTATCAGATGACATTGAGGTAATTTCTTGTGGTGCCGTTTCAGACACCGTCAATTCATTATCTACCACCTCGATGTTGGGAGTTAAAATATGAGACACATTTTCTGCTTCAATTGCACGATTACTCTCTTCAGAAATTTGCCCACGAGTGTCCAAGTCTGTTTCAAGAGCGTCCGAATGGGAATTAGCAGCAGTCGTAGCTAAGATTACCGTCGGTTGGTTTTGAGAATGGGCAATATTGTACATTTCCCATCTAGACATTGATGCAGGATCAAACTTGCTCCTTGGAATGATTTTCTTGTCTATAGGGTAAATTCCACCTTTTTTGAATCCATTGATTATTATTTCCTTGTCGATATTTTCCCATATGTTGATTATCATCTCTGAAAAAATTTTTTTAGGTAATTTCAAACCGACATTCAGTCGTTGCCATTTTATCAGTTCTTCGTCCCATGAATATTTAAATGTCTTAAACACGCTTAAGTCCATCGGTTGGAGCATGTGACTTGTATGCGGTGGTAATTTTAAAATTGTAATATTTTCTTTCAAAGCTTCTTCTATGAGTTTCAGTGTTACATGTGTGCTATGCCCATCGAATATTAATAAAATAGGCCGCCTATTTGCTACTTGTTTCAAAAAAGTTTTCACGAAGTAATTTTCAAAAACCGTCGCCTCCATCCAACCGTTTTTCGTAGCCGCGTATACAACGTCACTTTCTTTGTCTCTTCGTGCCGTCCATTCGCTCCACACATTTTTCCCTTTGAATATAATTAGTGGGGGAGCCTTTTCTCCGTCCGCACTGGCCGCCATTAAAACAGAAGTGTTGTCTCTCCCAGGACTACTGATAGTTCTCGTGGCTGCAACTCCTTTTTGCCCTACAACCTTTACCCTTGACGGGTCATGGCAAAAACTGGTTTCATCAAGATTCCAGATACACTCCGGCCTATTATCTATGCCTAACGTTTTAATTGTTTTTTCAAGAAGGTCAAAATATGGATATATAATAAACGGGTCGCACATTTTTTTCCTTGCATATTCGACGGGCTGGGGTTTTTTAATCGTCAAATTGTGTCTTTTTGCAAATCCAGCAAACCAGTCACTTCCAGGGATACTATTTTTAAAAGATGTCTTAATGTTATTTGTTTTTACAAAATCGCCAACCAAGTGAATGACCTCCTTTCTTGACAGGCCAAATCCGTACTTCTCCATTACGCGGAGATTGGCCGCTATTTTTAGTTCCACTACCTCTGGAAAAGTGGTTGCTTTGCCCAGAGTGGAAGATTTAAAGCCATGTCTATTTTTAACTCTATCCATAATCGTCATCCGTGGTATTTTATAAAATATTGAAGCTTGATAACTCGTTCTTCTTCCGCTTTTGACATCCTCTGTTGCTTCACGAAGCTGGTCTTTAGTGTAGGTCTTAGCTCTATTGGTCTTCCTCTTATAATTCCTCACCATGTTGACTGTAACAATATAAAAACATATTCCATTGGGGTAAGATCGGCATAAGACGGCCTTACCTCAAAGTAACACTATGGGGTAAGACCGTCATATACCGATCTTGCCCCATATTAGTAGACGAACTAGCCCCCTCCTCATAATAAACTCAAGCGTAATTAATTTATACTTAAAAAAAAAATAAGCTATAATAATTGAAAAATAACATTATCCGTTCAACATTTGACTAAAATACTACTCACCGAGTATGAATTGGTGTATTTATCACCTGGGATGTCGGCGATGGAGATGGATGAAAAAACCACGCGTCGATGCGAAAGTGAGCTACTAAACGCGGCAAACCAAAAAGAGCGATGCCACGCGACTGATTCGATATTTACTGTCGAATTGGTTAGAGGGCGATATCCCGCAGAGTAACAAAAGGGACTGATAGATGGCAGTCGATGCAAATATTATATTTATTAAAAAACAAGCGAAAGACGAACTAGCCCCATAGACGATCTTGCCCCGACTCACCTTATCTCAATTGACTAATCCTTATGCCTAAACTAATTAAAAATGCAAATTACTCACCCTTATCCAGTAAACACTGCACTGTTATCCACAAAACACTGCACAAAACCAACATTTCGCGGAACTACGCGGCCGCGGCGCTGGCCGATCGAGACTGCCGTTTTGACGTCTATGCTGACTTTTTAAATCGCCGATCGATTTTATCGCCGTTGGCCGCCGAATTAAAGATTATTTGGCCATGTCGTTCCGCCGTCAGAAAGCATTAAGTACGACGTTTCGAATCGTAAATTGCATTTTTCGCAGCGGCGAGCGCGATATCCCGTAGCGGATGTTTCGGATTTTAGGCGGCCGCCATACATGTCCCCAAATGGATGTTACGGATAGAGCGGGTTAAGCCATAAACTATTTTCAGGTTGATTGTTCATGAATTCATTTTCAAATTCCAGAGGGCAAACATCTGGCTGGCAGCAGTCACCAAGCAGAATGTAAACGCCGCAATGGTTTTTGAGTTTTTACTCAAAATCATTGATGTTATGCAGTCGTATTTCGGGAAAATATCTGAGGAAAACATCAAGAACAACTTTGTCCTCATCTACGAGCTTCTCGACGGTAAGAACATTATAAAAAAATCCTTTTTTTTTTGTGGTTGCGTTTCTTTATAATATTAAGAGAGTATATGGTCGGTTGAAACAACTGCAATGGTCTTTTTTCATCCTTACATAAAAATGTAATCATGCTTTCGACTCTTTGGAGACACTACTCATCCTTCAAGTCCCGCGCAATAAATAATGGTATTTATCTAGTCAGCCGAAGTATTTCTTATCGACTATGTGCAATTATTAAAGTTACGCTTACGATTAAAGTTAGTTATTTAACTTCTATATTATAGTATTTTTGCTACTATTTCTTTTGGTGGTTTGAAATGAAATCAACAATTAATTTAACAAAACAACGAACTTATTCTTTATTAGAAATTATTAAGTAAATTGAATAAAGCGTTAATAACTGTGTTTAAGTGCAGGAATCGGTCTTTGGAATGCGATTCCATATGCAGGCCACTATGGCTTTATCTAGAATCTAACATCTTTCTTGCTCACAATATTTCCTTTTTCAGCATCGCAATGTTTTCCCTGTAATTGAAAACCACTGAAATTCGCCATTGTGTGCATTTTTGTCACTCTTTAAATACGTCCATTTGCCCGCTGGCCGCCAAAGTGCCCTTGACCAAAACGCGGAGCCCACAACTGACGCCGTCGCTTTTTTTTTGCTATTTTTATTTCGCTTTCTTTACGCTCCTGAGCCCAGGAAACGATAGTATGTGAGACCTCAGGCCGTTCTCCAAACTTGTCGCTCTCACCACTGACCTCCGCTTTTGGCTGTTGGGCTCTTTCGCAAAGCGCTGTTTCGCTTCATCTCTACTCTCGCAATGCTTTGGCTGACGTTTGGCTGGCCGGCTGTAACCGCATTGCTGCGTCTTGTCCGGCGGAACCCGAACCGGAAGTGCTTTTATGGAGTGCTCATCACATGCTGTGGAGGTTCTGATTTTATGTGTCTATGAATGACTATTTCTGCTAAGCTGCATGTGTTCAATTTTGTGTTATAATAAAACCGTTCTTGTCTTGTTTTATTTATTTTGTTTTGGCGATAGGCTACAACAGTATCAGTAAGATAGGTAGGAGAGACTTTAATATTTCAAATAATTTATAATTCGCATTGAGTCATAAAGAAGTTGATTTTCAGATTGATGTTTGATCTTTTTATAAAACTGTTGTTATTGTATTCTTTAACCTAAACGGTGCGCATCATTAGCATACTGGGGCGGTCGCTAAAAAAAGCCAGACTATTCAAGTCAATTCTATTCAATTTCAATTCAATTTATTTTATTGTCATTGTGGTGTTTTAACATAGAGTTTTACAATTATTCAGTGCGCCATAACCTGCCTTTTAGGCGTACAATATTTTTTTAAAAGAACATTGCGTACAGATAATTGATTCAAGCAATTTTAAAAAACTCACATTAAAAGTACAAAATTAGTTTAGGTATCAACAGTTAATAATTAGCCAGGTCTTTATGTTATATGAACAACTACCATATTTCTATATGCACTCTTCAGATTAATGCATAGAGAAAGTTTTGATAAAATTAGATGGATTATGACATAAATAAATAATATTATGAACAATATAAACAGTTAATAACAGTAAAAAATAACAATAACGACATACAATGTTATATACAGTAAGTAAACAATATAACAAATGTTTTATTTTATTTTTTTAACAGTCAGTCCGTACAGGAAGCTCACGACTTCCGAGGATTCGGCGGCTGTGGTAGCAGGCTGGTGTACGCTGCCTCCGTCCGCCGCTTCAGATCCCGCACTGTCCAAGTGTTGCCTTTTGTTCTAGTACTTGGACAGAGTGGGGTATGAAGCGGCGGTCGGGGGTGGCACACACTCGCCCTCGGCGCTTTCCCAGCCACCGATTCCTCAGAGATATCGCTCTTACTATATAAGTTGATTGACACTATACACAACTGGTTATTTTTGAAATGCCGCTTGGCCTCTTGAAGGTCCATAATATTTGAACTCTGGCTACATAGTCGATTTACAAGTTTTGCAAGAAATAATTGATTGATTTCTGCTTGAAACAGAGATCCTCGACTTTGGCTACCCGCAGAATACTGATACGGGTGTACTGAAGACATTCATCACGCAGCAAGGCATAAAATCAGCGTCCAAAGAGGAGCAGGCGCAAATAACTTCTCAGGTCACTGGCCAAATCGGATGGAGAAGAGAGGGGATTAAGTATCGCCGGAACGAGCTGTTCCTTGACGTTCTTGAATACGTCAACTTGCTCATGTCACCCCAAGGTAAGCCAAACATATTATACATTATGTCTATTTAGTTCTAAACTGTCCTAAATGCAAAATGACAAAATGAAGTTAAACAACTTAAAGCAGCGATTTTCGAGCAGTGGGTCGCGACCCAGTAGGGGTCGCAAACTGCGACCCAGGGGTTGGAAACTATCAAAAATAAAAAAATTCGTGTGGCACTCGGGGACTGCCGCGGTAAAGCTATTGCATAGCATTTTTAACAACTTATGCAATTATAATTATTTATTTATTTTATTTTTTCTGATATCAGATAACTGCGCTCTATCGGAAAACGTTGAAATTATTGCGAATCATTTGCGGCTGCGAAAGCAAATGATTCGGAATAATTTAAACGTCTTCCGATAGAGCGCCGCGCACGAGTTTTTTATTGAATAAAGAAAAAAAACAGATTATTCGAAAAAAATCGTAGATAAAAAGATAGATAATTAAATTATCTTTAAAATGGTGCAGGTTTCATAATAATACGCCAGATAGTATTTGCGTAGTAGTCGTTTTTGTGTTCGGTTAGACCTAATTTCACAAATTAATTACACTATGTAATTAATATAAACAAAATCTAAAATATTCAAAGCTAAGAATATTATGAAGATGTTCTCGTTTAACATGTATTTTTTTCGAATCGTAAGCAGTACTCGTTTAGACGTAATTATCAGTTTAAAATCATTAATTTTCGTTAAGAAATTTCTTCATTCGGTCGCCGCGCTGGCGGGCCTAGGCCCGCGATAAAAGCTATGCAATAGCTTAATAAAAATCGAAAATATTACAAAATCTTTTTTTTACAAAATATGCAAACATTTACAGCTTCGGAAATGATAAATATTTGTTATGTCATGTAATAAGATAAATACTTTTTAGTGTCTATATGTTGTTTTATGCATTATATCGTTGTCTTATGTGTTTATTTTGTGTCTATGTCTACAAAAATATTTATTATATAATCTATTGCTTTTAACAAACTTTATGTTGATATAATATGAAAACATATACAGCTTCAACAGTGAAAAACAATTTAAACATTACTCCCGCGCTTACCGACCATGCTGATCTAATGGTTCATCTTGAATATCCCCATGTTGATGCCTAGTTAATTAAATATATTCATACATTTTTTTCATTCATTTTATTTCCAAGCATTTAGGGATAGCCTAAGGGGGTCGCCTAAGAGTTTTTTTTTCACTAAAAAGGGGTTGCTATCTAAAAATTGTTGAAAAACATAATTTCACATATTTTTCGGATTCACATTATTAAAGGTTTCACATAATTATCGATAATATCATTTTGCTTTTTTTTTATCTACACCGTATATATTTTTTTGCATATGTTTATATTAAATTACACATATCTCATTAATTTGATGCATTTTTGTCAAAAAAATCTAATATATGTGTGCTTACAAGTTTTTAGGTAGTGAGAGTAATTACCGACCAATTATTTTGTTATTCGAGCATCTAAAAAATGCGCTTAAAGCTCAGCAATATAACAACGCTTATGCAATGAAAATAGACATTTCTCAGCGACATTTACATGATCATAAATTAAGCCTAAGAAAAACTAGGAAAAAAATATTCAAACTTTTAACAATAACTTAATTTTATTTAATTATTTTTTTCCTTATTTCGTAAAGAAAGGTCGAGTAATCGGGATATAGTCAGATGACTGTCATTTCATCCTTGCAGTTCGCCTATATATTCGCATCACGAAACAATATATCAAAAATGGCCCACCAGTAACTAATTTTATTATTGTTTTAATAAGGTACGAAGCCAGGATATTTTTCTTCGGAACGGGCCAGTCTTGAAACAGTGGGGATATGGGTTTCATACAACTTTTTTTCTTTTTTGAGTGGGGTAACTATAACATCTCTTTTAGAACATTCATAATATAAATAGAGCCACAGTGTTTTGTAGGAATTTTTAAAATGAAAAACATTGCTTCTAGCTACCTTCATGACCCCGTTACAATCTCTCTTCGATCCCCAAGAGGCTTGCGACCCACCGATTCAGAAGTAGACCGTCTCGTCCCATATTCGGTCATAGACGAATTCATCGTTATCTGATTTTATATATATTTTTTTAATTTATGGATTTTTGCTTCGAGATACAAAGTTTTTAATGTTGGATAGAGAGTTGTGAGTTGTTCAGAGATAAAATGATGTTAATGAAAGCAATTTTCCCCCTTTCACAATGAATAATGAAAATGAAATAAAAAATCTCTTGTATAAAAAAAGTCTATATTTAATATACAATGACAGACTATACCCTGTCAAACTATAGGCTATGACAGACTATAGGCATTTAATGTACAATGGCAGAAGAGTTGAAATAAAAAATCTCTTGTATAAAAAAAGTCTATATTTAATGTACAATGACAGACTATACCCTGTCAAACTATAGGCTATGACAGACTATAGGCATTTAATGTACAATGGCAGAAGAGTAGGTAAACTCGGGTACTACAAGATACTATAAAATATAAAAAAAAAAAAATTACAGGAAATATTGCGCATTTTATGCATATCTAAAGCCAAGAGTAAATAAATAACTAAATATTCATCTATGTGTGTCTAAAAAATGTATGTCTCTCTCATCATAATGTATGTCTACAATAAAAACACACTGATATAATATTAGTAAGTGATTTATTTATTGATAATATTGGTTTTTTAAGGTCAAGTGTTATCGGCTCACGTTGCTGGCAAGGTGGTGATGAAGTCCTATTTATCTGGGATGCCTGAATGCAAATTTGGGATAAATGACAAGATTGTGATGGAGGCGAAGGGAAAAGGAAGCGGTAAGTAATAATCTTTACCATACGAGTCACCTCACTACGAGTGGCACATATCGTCGAAGAAGATCCAGAAGGGCATAAATGACATTCTTGAGAAATCGAGTTATACCTTTTATATTAACAAGTTTTGCGCCATTTACAATTCGTGATCATACAGGAGAATCTGACTCAGTCCACAGAATTGAAATTTTAATTTATTTGCTTAAAAGACATGAGATAATGATTAAGTCCAAAAATAGAGCAGAAGGACCTTTTTACCGCTATATTTTTGGACTTAGACAATATTTCATGTTATGTTTATATATCATCTATTATGAATTTCAATTTTGTGGACTTAGTCAAGTTCTCCTGTATGCCCATGATATATCAAATGGATGTAAATGAGAAATGAATACAAATTATATTTCATTAAAGCATTGCCAAAGGCCTTGTCACAATCCACTTACTAGACTTAGACTTCCACAAAAAAAATATATTGCTAAGGCTAGCCAAAATGAATGAAGTGGACCTGATGAAGTCACTCTTGCGAGGAGATTATGACAATAACAAAATGACTTGTGCCGTTGGCCTCCAACGTCAGAATGACTGGACAACAGTTGGTGACTTTTGCATTCTCCGTCTAATGCACGGAAGATAATGTTCTATGTCGACTCCAGAAGATGCTGAAATTTTATTCAAACGCCTTTTAGCATACACTTCCAGACTTCAGAAACCTTCGCTCGTTAAAGCTATTCCGATGATAGTTCATGTCCCCTCTGTAGTAATATTTCTACCTAACTAAACGTAGGCTGCAAGTCAGCTGTAGATCAGGGTCTTTCCGCCACGGTACCTACCGCCAGGTTGCCACTGCCATGACGAAGTTCTCGCCGCTATTTGCAAAGTAATTAGCCTCTTAGTGGCTCGTGCCAACAAGGGTTTGACAGTACCCTCCAAACCCCCAATACAGTTTGTGCAGGACGATAGCTTTAAAGGCAAGAAACATTCCTTTGCAAAACTGTTCTTAATAATTGAGAAAGCTTCCGATTGGATTATGGTCTTCGGAGGTATTTAGCCTTTAAGCAGTATAATTTTCCTGAAACTCTCGGATGCATAGTTCTTCATCCAGATGTAACTCTTTAATATCTGTCTTATAGGATGGCTCTTATTGCAGTATTAACATTGGGGCGGTGTCGACTACAATGGGCAACCCGTCACCCCAGGCTGGTATAACAATATGTGATCGTTCTTTCAGCTGTGGGATGAGCGTAGAAGACTTAGAGACAACACAAGACTACTGTTTAGCTATGCCAACATTCCCATCAGAGACCAGCCGGAAGAGGCACCGGAAAGGTACACAGCGGGCAGCCTCGCCGCCTGACTACCAGTTTTGGAAGGATATCTCCATCTGGAATTAACCATCAAGATACCTCCTTCCTCCCGATTGGTTACAGGTTCGGATCGCTTGCGCGGTTCTCTCCCTTACGTAGCGGTGATTCGATGTATACCAAATCTATCGCGGACCACATCATCCTTTGCCCGGTTCTTCACCCGGTAACGGGTGGCCGATTGGTCGTTTCAAGAGCAGTTGCTGTAAGGTTAACAACTACCCCCGCTCTATAGGAAACAATACTGTTTCTAGAGCCCCGGCTGTCAGTCAGAATGCACAATCGATTGGCTGACGCTGCACGGTTCGCAAACCGTCCAGGAGCACCCAAAGGTTGACTTCAAGGGAAAACTGGCCTGCGGGCCAGAGTCCTACCCGGGCTCGCACTTCTGCGTGGAGGCCCCCGGATGGGTGTTGACCCGTGCGTTTGGCTGACCCTACATACATGGGTCTTAGTGACCAAACTGCAACAAGGCCCATTAGCTGTCCAAACTGTTGTATTATTAACAGTGTCATGGGAGTCAAATATCCCAAAAGACCACGAGTACATGAATGAAATACAAACGGAGCTGCCATGGAATTCACCGACCAAAAATCGGGCCCATCATATATAATTATTATACTTCTGGGAGGTGAAGAGTGGATTCCGGACTAACGACCGGCGGTGGTAGGTTTAGGACAGCTGTCTTGCCACATGTGAGCGTTCACCTTACCACCCATTCACTCCCCCTTCGAAGCCATAGAATTTGAGATGCAGAAATCGCAGTTTTAGATATTTTTTCTAGAAAGGAGTTGATTATTTTCCTGGAGAGACCAAGATCTTTAAAAAGGTGAAACAATGATTTAGTTGGCAGACCACGAGTGCCTACTTCCACCGCGTGAAGGTGAACAGTGAAGCCGTTCCGGGTGACGGCATTTGCGAGGTCATGGTATTTATTTAATTTGTACTCGTGGTCTTTTGGGATATTTGATTCCCATGGAACAGTTAATTCTACGATAAGGACCATCTTCCGAGATAGAGAGTAAAGAGTTATATCTGGACGCAGGGCTGTGCATCCGAGACTTTCAGGGAATTTATACTGCTTAGAGTTCGAATCGACCTCCATAATCCAATCTGAAGCTTTCTCGATTATTGAGAAAGGTTTTGCAGTGAGATGTTTTTTGCCTTTAGAGCCAACCCGCATAAACTGTATTGGGGGTTTGGAGAATACTGTGGAACCCTTGTTGGCACGAGCCACTGAGAGGCTAAGTACCTCGCAAATAACAGCAAGGACTTTATCGTGACGATAAGTGTACCGTCCTTGATCCAAGGCCACCTTGCAGCCAGCTAGAATATGTCTAGCTGTGCAAGGGGTGTTGCTACAAAGGGGACATGAACTATCCTCGGCATAGCTCCAACGAGCGAGGTTACTGGGGTCTGGAAGTGTATGCTGAAAGGCATTTAAATAAAATTTCAGCATCTCTGGCGTCCAGTCATACAACATTACTTTCCAGTGCATTGGAGGAGGAATGCAAAAGTACAAATACTATGATCTCGTAAATGCTGTCGCCCGGAACGGCTTCACTGTTCACCTTCACGCAGTGGAAGTTAGCGCTTGTGGCCTGCCAGCCAAATCCCTGTTTTATCTCCTTCAAGATCTAGGTAATAGGAAAATAATGAAGTAATTCCTAGAAAAAAAAGTAAAATTGCAAGTTCCGCATTTCAAATCTTGTGGCTTCGAAGGGGGGGGGAGGAGTTAATAGGTGGTATGATAAATGCACGCATGCGACCAGACAACAGTCCTACCTTAGTCTGTCGTTAGCGCCTAGTCCGCCGTTCCTCCTCCATAAGTGTATTAACAATATAAGAAAGATCAGATCTACCCTCAAATGAAAAACAACAACATTCATTTGCTCCTCGCTTGTTTTATTGTTTTAATTAAAATTAACCAGTAAATAACTTGAAAAATACTGTAAACCAGTGCTAAAATACAAATTAACAACTAAATAAAGTGAAATATAACGAAAACGAGTGCTAAAATGTCTGATGTAGTAAAATGCATGAAATGCTCCAGTGCAATAAAAAAAGACGAAAAAAATTCTAAAATAAACTGAAACAGCTGTTCTCGAGAGATCTGTGTCAAGTGCAGTGAGTTATCTGCCACTGAAATGAGAGTGTTGGGCCTGCAATCGTCCAAAATCAAGTACTACTGTGCCGATTGTGAGGAGGGTCTGCTATCAGTGCCAGTGCTCAGAAACAGAATCAGTGCACTCGAAAATGAGCTGGCTAACATCAAAACACAGTGCACCATGGGACTAAATATGGATGCAGTGCTGCAAGAAATGGATGAGAGGCAACATCGCAGTAAGAATGTCATAATATTTGGGATTAATGAGTCTGCATCGAACAGCACTGAGGATCGCAAGAAACATGATAAATTGCAAGTTCAAAAAGCGCTCGAGAAAATTCCAGATTTCAACATGGAGAGATCCATTATTGTGCGCCTCGGGAAGCCAGTTGACAACAGTGCTAAACCGCGCCCGGTCAAGGTTATCTTGCAAAATAAGCACCAGGCGTTAAATGTTCTGAAGAATAAAAAAATTTTGCCCCAGAACATCTCAGCCTCCTCCGACAAGACCCCATACCAGCGCGACCAGTTGAGGAAGCTGCGAGAAGAGCTCGCCGAACGAACAGACAGCGGCGAAAAGGACCTCACTATAAAGTATATAAAGAGTGTTCCCCGCATAGTTAAAGCTGAAAAAAACTAGCGACCGACGCCATCACGGAACTAACTTTTATGTACACGAACCTGGCTTCCTTAACGGCTAAATTTGATTTGCTTATGATTGAGGTTAATAAATTGAAACCATTATGTATATTAATTTCTGAAACTCATTTAAAACCTGGAATTGCTGATAGCATTATAAACATCCCACATTCGTTGCTCAGAAAAGACCGACCCGGCAGAAACGGAGGAGGTATAGCCGTCTACGTCGCACACTCCCACAAAGGATCACCACTACTAGCACAAGTAAACTTCACCTATACTATTGATAATATTGAAGCTCTATGGTTGGATATCCAAATATACAATTTGAAATTCTTACTTGCCTGCGTTTACCGCCCGACCACATATACCTTTGAGGAGGCGGATGAGATACTATTCGATACAATACAGCAGGCCTCGGAAAAGCACACTACGTTAATAATGGGTGACTTTAACCTGCCCGGCATCACTTGGCCATTACAACGATTGGACGGGTGCAACATGTTACACGAAAAATTCGTCGACATGTACTCGAACAGTAACCTAAATCAACTTGTAACTGGAATAACTAGAAAACGCAACAATCAGGAATCACTACTTGATCTAGTCCTCTGCAATGATGAGTGCTTCGTCACAGAGGTAGAGATACTTCCCAATATCGGTAAGAGTGACCACTTTGTGTTGTTGGCCAAAACCCAGCTCAGCGTAGAGTCTCATGGGAGGAAGCCGCAGGCAAGGAAACGAGACTACTTCAGAGCAGACTACACCGCCGTTGAACACGCACTCAACCAGTACGTGAGTGCAAACCAACATAATAATGTTGAAGATTTGTGGCAAGATTTTAAATATAGAATAGACTATGCTGTGAAACTACACATACCTTTCAAGCAACACAGACCTGGCTTTAAAAATAAACCCTGGATAAACAAGGATATTCTGGCTTTAATTAATGAAAAGAAAAAAGTGTGGAAAATTTATCAATTAAACAAAAATAAAAATAACTACGCAATATATAGAAATGTTAACAATAACATTGTAAATATGACAAGACAGGCAAGATGTAACTACGAGTCGGGTATTATAGACTCTGGGCCCAAATCTTTCTACAGCTACATACGCAAACAAATATCTACAAAGGTTGGAGTCCCACTAGCACTAAAGCATAATGGCAATCTTGTAACAGGCAGCAAAGCTGTGGCTGATGTCTTTGTCGACCAATTTGAGAATACCTATGTCCGAGAACCAGATGGACCTCTCCCAACTGTAAGTGTACCTAGAGTTGAGAACTCCCTGACAGATATAGTATTCACGCCAGCATCTGTAGCGGAAGCTTTAAATACGTTTAAAGATGAAACTGCAATGGGGTTTGATGAAATCCCAGCTGTTCTTTTGAAGAAATGCTCCCCGTCTATCAGCAGTCTCTTAGCACGAATAATGAACAAATCTTTCGAAGACGGACAGCTGCCGAGCGACTGGAAACAAGCCATAGTTACACCAGTGTACAAACAGGGCAGCAAGTTCTCAGCTATTAACTACCGACCGATAAGCCTAACCAGCATTGTTTGCAAGACTATGGAGAAAATTATTGCTAACTCTCTAAAGAACTTCCTCAAAAACGAGCAAATAATTTTGGATGAACAACACGGTTTTGTGCCTGGGAGGTCCGTCGTTACTAATCTACTCACCTGTGTTAATCATTGGACCACAGAATGGGATCAACGACAGCCTACCGATGTTGTCTACCTAGACTACGAAAAAGCCTTCGACCGGGTGCCCATAAGAAGACTCTTGCTGAAGTTGGGACATTTTGGAATAAGAGGAAAACTCCACACCTGGCTCTCTGACTTCCTTATCAATAGAAAACTTAGAGTGAGAGTAGGTGATGACCTTTCCGAAAATAGACCTGTCCACAGCGGAGTCCCCCAAGGGTCGGTCATCGGCCCGATTGTCTTCGGTATCTACCTAACGGACTTTCGAACAATCCTACAGATGATGTACTCCCTGTTTGCCGACGACGCTAAAATTATTGGGAACCCACTCACGCAGCACCCTGACCTACAGGATGATCTTGACCGCATTACCGCATGGACGCAAGACTGGTTAATGTCACTCAACGTGGATAAGTGCACCGTCCTTCATATAGGAAAAGAAAACCCAAGGAAAACATACACTATTCAGGGAAATGCTTTAATCAGTGTGAAGACACACAGGGATTTGGGTGTCATAATCGCAGAAGATTTAAAATGGGAGGCACACATCATAACTATGGTGAAGAGAGCGAACTCATTGCTGTATACAATAAATAAAGCTTTCTCACATATAACCCCTGAGCTTTTCCTAAAGATTTATAAAACATATGTCCGACCTATGCTGGAGTATGCATACCAGATCTGGAATCCCTACTTCAAGAAGGATATTGACCTGCTGGAACGAGTACAACGTAGAGCTACAAAAATGCCAAATGCGCTGAGAAATAAAAGCTACGAAACCCGGCTGGATGAGCTTGGCCTGAGCACTCTACAAGAGCGAAGGGAACGGGGAGATCTCATTGAGACTTTTAAGATTCTGAACGCCTTCTACAGCGTTCCCAGGCTGCAAGATATGTTCTCCCTTGCTAATACTACAAACCTGAGAGGACACTCTAAAAAGCTGTACCACAATAAGTTCAAGCAGAACCCTCGCCGGCACTTTCTCACCAATAGAGTGGTATAATCTTGGAACAATCTACCCAGTGAAGTTGTAAATGCTGTCTCCATAAATGCTTTCAAGAACAAACTGGACGATCATATAAAACATAAAACAAAAACAATAACAAAAACTGTTACTAAAAAATAAGTGTTGTGATATAGGCGCATCAGCTAAAGCTGCTAGCCTATTATTAATAATAATAATAATAATAATAATAATATAATAAATAAATAAATAAACAAATATTAGGATGGGCCCGACATAAAAAATTCGGCTGTCCTAAACCTACCACCGCCGGTCGTTAGTCTGGAATCCACCCTTCACCTCCCAGGAGTGTAAAAATAAAAATAAAAAAAAAATATATATGTATGATGGGCCCGATTTTTGGTCGGTGAATTCCATGGCAGCTCCGTTTGTATTTTATTTAATTTATTTATCCACAGATTTGGGCAATATATCGGGAAACACCGACAGCGATCCGGCGCGTTCCGGGAAACCTGTCGTAGTCATCGACGACTGCCAGTTTCATCAGTGCGTGAAGCTGAGCAAATTCGAGACGGAACATTCTATTTCATTCATCCCTCCCGATGGCGAGTTTGAATTGATGAGGTACTTGTACAGCCTTCTTTAAACACATTTAAAACCTATTTCGTTTGTGGAGGGAAACAATAAATGCAGGGAAACAGTTCATGTGGGAAAGCGAAGCGTTTTATGTTCATTTCACAAAACTACATAATTTGCATACAAAATATAAAAATCGGTTGTATCACCCCCAGACTTTTCCAGCAAGTAGCCAAGGCTGATTTTATCTGAATAATAATTTCATAAATACAATCGATGAGCCCTCTCTTGGCCGGCGGACAAACCCAGTTGGATTCTCGTCTAAGGGCGTAGTTGGACCAAGCGTCAACAGATGGCGGTAATATTTGATTAAAATATATGGCAAAATTTAAATATTATAAAAGCAGCTTGTATATTATATGAGATTTTCCAACCGAAATTTTACAATGTAATTTTGGCTTAACCCTTCAGGCCTCGGCCCCTCCGCCGATTGACAAGTTGATGTCCCAAAAAAATTTTGTAAAAATTAGTTAAAAAATTGAATTATGACACTGTCTCACCAAAACATTAGTTACTGCCAAACCACTGTATCCATAATTAAAATAAAACATATTAACATAATAAAACATAATAAAATAAAACAAATTAAATTAAAATAAAATTAAAACGGTGTCGTCACGCTGAATCGTGTTTTGGCCGATATCGGCCAAACGGGGCTCTAGGGGTTAACAAGGCATCTGTCTACCAAATGCCTATAAGCCCAATATTCCGAGATTGAAATATGACTAGGGCGACACTTCTTGAATTTCGAACAGGCATCATCTTATTCAATTTAAAAATAAAATTGCAAACATGCGTCGCGTCGGCGTGTAAAATAATTCCCTGTTCAAAACCACTTATTTTAAAATTCCAATTGCAAACGTGCAAATTTAAATATTTGATTCCGCCATACATTTGTATGGTGGAATTTAAATATTAGTGCAGCTTTTATATGAGATATTTCAACTAAAATTTAACAATGTGATTTCGGACCAACATAGCATCTGTGTACCAAATTTCATATCTTTAAGTCCAATATTTCTAGGATGATATATGACTACTGCTCGATTGCGCAGTACCTGGTGGACCGATTTCAACTACAATCTTTTCAACTCTTGCCATGACCAAATGATGCCTGATTACCAAATTTCAGCTCAATCGGACTAAGCGTTTGGGCGCTATCGTGAAAGAATACGCACACAGACTGACTTCAATCTGGAAATGGTCTTAATCATCTCAGGGGGGCTCAAAATGGACATTTCCATTTTCATATCGAAAAAAAATGCACTTTCACAATACTTTCCCTTCTCTTCGGTTGGTGGACTGGAAAAGTAAAAGTAAAGGTAGATAAAATTGCCACAGCGAAATCTAAATAAACATAAAACAAAGCCCCCAAAAAGCGTCTGTCTGTCTTGATCGCGATAAACTCAGAACCACTGACGGATTTCGACTCTTCCTCTTCTGATCAATGATGCATTTTTGACAGGTATCGCACAACCAAGGACATATCCCTACCGTTCCGCGTGATTCCTCTGGTACGCGAGGTGGGCCGCACCAAAATGGAGGTAAAAGTAGTACTGAAAAGCAACTTTAAGCCGTCTCTGCTCGGCCAGAAGATCGAAGTCAAGATACCCACGCCGCTCAACACTTCCGGCGTTCAGTTAATTTGTCTGAAGGGGAAGGCCAAGTACAAAGCGTCTGAGAATGCCATCGTTTGGAAGTGAGTTTTGTTATTTTTTGTTGGTCAAAAAGTCATCTTGTCGGTTGTAAAATTGACCAATGCGTCGAAAGTCTTAATGTTTTTTTTGTTTTTATAGTTTGTTTTTTTGTGTGTTCTTTGACTTATGCAAACTAATGCACTTGGCCATACTATTAGACCCACCATGCATTTCATCACTTATTTACACTTTAACGGGTCTTTCCTTTGTCGAATTCAGTAGTGAGTGATTCGGTTCGTCAAATGAATTCCTCTATTTCTTATCTTCCAGAGCATTACCTGCACTGGAAGGTAATGCTCTATGACTGGACGCCAGAGATGCTGAAATTTTATTTGAATGCCTTTCAGCATACACTTCCAGACCCCAGTAACCTCGCTCGTTGGAGCTTTGCCGAGGATAGTTCTTGTCCCCTCTGTCGCAATACCCCTTGCACAGCTAGACACATTCTAGCTGGCTGCAAGGTGGCCTTAGATCAAGGACGGTACACTTACCGCCATGACAATGTTCTCGCTGTTATTCGCGAGGTAATTAGTCTCTCAGTGGCTCGTGCCAACAAGGGTTTGACAGTATCCTCCAAACCCCCAATACAGTTTGTGCGGGATGGCTCTAAAGGCAAAAAACATTTAACTACAAAACCTTTCTCAATAATCGAGAAAGCTACAGATTGGATTCTGGAGGTTGATTCGGTCTCTAAGCAGTATAAATTCCCTGAAAGTCTCGGATGCACAGCCCTCCGTCCAGATATAACTCTTTACTCTCTATCTCGGAAGGTGGCTCTTATTGTAGAATTAACTGTTCCATGGGAATCAAATATCCCAAAAGACCACGAGTACAAATTAAATAAATACCATGATTTTGCAAATGCCGTAACCCGGAACGGCTTCACTGTTCACCTTCACGCGGTGGAAGTTGGCGCTCGTTTCCTGCCAGCTAAATCTCTATTTCACCTCTTTAAAGATCTTGGCCTTTCCAGAAAAATAATCAACTCTTTCTTAGAAAAATTATCTAAAACTGCGATTTGCGCATCTCAAATTCTATGGCTTCGAAGGGGGAGTGAATGGGTGGTAAGGTGAACGCTCACATGTGGCAAGACAGCTGTCCTAAACCTACCACAGCCGGTTCGTAAGTCCGGAATCCACTGCTCACCCCCCAGAAGTGTAAAAAAAATTAGTATTATGATGGGCCCGACTCCGGTCGGTGAATTCCATGGCAGCTCCGTTTGTATTTATTTATTATAACGATACTGCATTCTTTATTCTAAATATATAATAAAATTAAACTGACTTTTTGCTATGCTAAGTGTAAGTCAAGTTGCAAATTCTATTGTCCATTCAAATTTTTTTCTGTTGATCTTCTTTTCTTTTTTCTTGTTATCCTGTGCTAGGAATGGCCGACCTTCGCACGCGCGTAACGCTAACTAAAGGCGTTCGTCTAGACGTATCGCTCCAGGGCCGGATTTAGAGGTCTGGAAGCCTCGGGGCAACAAAGGAGTGGAGGCCCCCTTGTTGAGGAAGAAAGATAATGTAAAATCGAAGACTATCGCGGTTGTTTGACATTATAAATAGGATAGAAAACGAATTTACCGCGTGAAATTTGTAGCACCCGACGTTTCGGTGACGTTGCAGCCGCCGTTGTCCAGGGTAGACTGGACCCTGGACAACGGCGGCTGCAACGTCACCGAAACGTCGGGTGCTACAAATTTCACGCGGTAAATTCGTTTTCTATCCTATTTATAATAGAAAGATAATGGTTAAAACAGATTTTAACATTCCATTGTTTCTGATTGGAGTGCACCAATATAGATGAATATTTAAGAAACATATAATCATGTTTGCACAAAGTACAAATTGGGTAAAGGTAAAACAGCAAAATAAAATATCAGAGGAAAAGTTGTTTACTAGTGTTTACTACATTTACTTGTCGGAATTTGTAAGGTTTTTTCCCCGAAGCCTCTATTGTGGGGCCCCTCTTTTGTGGAGGCTCCTGGGCTGTAGCCCTGGATGCTCTCCCCTAAATCCGGCCCTGTATCCCTCTGCCCGCTTCCCTCGCTGTCGCTTGAGAGTATGTCTACTGTTCTCTCGGTATACTGTGGTAATTATTCAGCGCATTAACATTCACAGTGATGGAAAAAGACAACAAATATATTGTAATCGGAGACTATCGCGGTTATTTGACATTATAAATTAGATAAAAAACGAGTTTACCGCGTGAAGTTTCGGACGTTTCAGCGATGTTGCAGCCGCTGTTGTAGAACAATGCAACATCACCGAAACGTCGGGTGTTACAAACGGATCTTACTGCTTGAAATAATAAAATTCTCAACATTTTGTCAGAACTACTTTTAGCGTCTCCACATTGAGAATGGTGGAAGTAAGATCATTTCCCATCACTAGTATTAATTTAGTGAATATAGTGCAATTCGGCGGTTAAGTAACCCGACCAGGTTGCCACAAGCCTAGGAAATGGAAATATTTTCCTGAAAGTGTGGAGCTCGCCAAGACGTGTGACCGACGTGGCGGGTATCGGGCTAAATACCTCCAATCATGATGAAGTCCCCAGTTCCCAGCAGCCCCACTAGCCCAAGCCACGGCAGCGGTTACGGTAACGGCGGGGCAGGGGGTGCTAAGAATCTCTGGGTACGATCAGGCTGCCAAACCAAGCTGACACTGGCAACGTATGACATCAAGGAGACAGCTGGACCTGTCTGGATGAGGGAAACGGACAACCGATCCGGATGGAGAGTGATTGGAGAGGCGTATGCCCAACGGTGGGCGAATGCGCGCTAATAAAGAAGAAGAAGTATTAATTTAAACCACTGAAAACTATTTGTAACTCATATCATTTTTATATTTTTTTTATGCAGAAAAGAGAATGGGCATTTTGGGACCACTTTTCCAATCTCTCTAATGGCTATAAATCATATACCAATGGAAGGATCTCTTTATGTAGAACATTTATTAGGGGGCGTCCATTAATTACGTGAGGTGTTTAGGGGGGGAAGGGGTCGTGCTGAATCTCACCCAATCCCACGTGGGGTAGAGGGAGGGTCTCCGCATATATCACGTATATTTTTTCCTGCAAGAAAAGTTGTAAAATTGCGAGAAAACTGGGTAAAATTAAGTAAACATGTTTCTCCACTAACAATAATATTTATTGCGGTATGCGAACGTCACAATACACGTACTAGAAGAAGTCGGTTAAAAATAGTAATTAATTGTTAAATAATCACAATAATAATCGACGATTATGATTAATTGTAATCGTAATCGTTTCGTCACGTTACGATATGCCATAAATATAGTAAAAGGGAAACAATGAAAAAAAAAATTTCACCTTGCTCTCGATCCCTCATTGCAATTATGTACAGCGCTATTTCTTTCTGTTGTTAGAATTTCGTGTGATGACAGTTTGTTTTTTAAAGGATTAAGCGGATGGCTGGCATGAAGGAGACACAGCTCTCTGCAGAAATAGAATTGCTCGAGACAGACACCAAGAAAAAATGGACTCGCCCTCCAATCTCGATGAACTTTGAGGTTCCGTTTGCGCCTTCTGGTTTCAAGGTGATATATTTATTTTCATTAACATTTCTGTATTTAGTCACAATATAAGTAATACTACCTACCATCATTGATTATATAGCGTATTAGATAGCTCAGCGTCATGCTACGATTTAACAACCAGGATTTTACTACAAAACGCAACATGTAGATGGCACTCATAGTTATGGATTAATATTGTATTTTTATGTTCAACATTGTGGATTTTGTGGTATAGCATTGTAGCTTGCACCATACGGTATAAAATAATAATATAATATCACACGAATTTTTAAGTCATAGCTCTGATTATTTTAATATTATTTACATAAAGATGTCAATTTTTAATGTGGTTTCAGTACCAAACTCAAAATGACATTGCCAAATATCATTGCCAAATCGAAAGTTTGAATTTCGAGTGATTGCTAAAGTTATTCCTAAACAAAATCATCGAGTCGTCGCCTAGTCCGAATGCCCCACTGTATGCACTGGCTATCAAAAACAACAGATGATGGCTAGAGGCCATCCCCACTCCAAGAGAGAGCAATCCCTTCCCCAGTGGCCTATGTAAACATCATGCGCTATTTCGCTGTAGCCGTTATACTATCCCGCATAGAAACTCATTAGCGACGACCATGCGATTTCGCAAGAATGGCCGTTTGGTGAGGGGCAATTAACGTGTTAATGGATTTAGTTTCAGAAATAAACCGTTTTTGCAATATTTTTTTTTGTGTACTTACCAAATAATAAAAATATATATTATTATCCAGGCCCTATACTTTCAATGCCCTTAAAGGTTAAGAAAAAAAAAACTTATTTTTACTTTATGTTTTGCAGGTGCGCTATCTGAAGGTCTTCGAGCCGAAGCTCAACTACTCGGACCACGATGTGATCAAATGGGTTCGCTACATCGGTCGCAGTGGCTTGTACGAAACGCGGTGTTAAAACGCTATAAGAAATCGGATAGTCAGATTCCGCGTGGTGCGGATTGGATTACTGCTTCTTTTATTTTTATTCAAATATACTATTAATATATTATAAATTTTTAAAGCAAACTTGTGCGCATTTATTTTAGAAAGTTCACAGCCCGTATTTTTGAACTTTTAATTTGAAAATCCACCAATTACGATTATTCGTTGTGGTTTTTTTTTGTTTTTATGATGCGATGAATCTCCTGCATTTTTATTATTTCTGGGTGCGTATTCTTGAAAAATTTAGCATGCCCCATGTAAATTTGTCTATGGCCCATGTAAATCAAATGGAACATAGACAAATTTGGCATGCTACATTTTTCCAGAATCAACCTCTGTATTTGGAATGCTACTCAGTTCGTAAATTCATTACCTGTAATGTAACAATGCAATATCGTAGTTTAAAAAAAATATATACTCGATGTATGTACTATATTATCGTGTGTGTTAGAATAAGTATCTGTTGTATCTATTCTTTACTTACTCTAAAAATAAATGTTATGCTTTTGAAAAGTTAGTTCCATAGATATATCATTCCTCCTAGGGTAATTATTATAGCGCTTAACTGAAATAAATTATCCACACATATTTGATGTTTTACTTTACATTTGTTGATATCTCATTGCTCATTTATCACTTGGGGAGTGACTTTTCTAAATCTGATGTTTTCCAGTTTTGCTTTCATTTTATTTTTGTCTCCAGAAACAGTTTTACTTACCTCTGATCAAAGCTCTCAAATTGTGTTATTTACATTATAAATGTATCTAAAATACATGTTTAATTATAAAAACTTATATTTTCAGAGCAAAAGCTTATTTTAAAGACAAAACCTGATATTTCCAAAACGCAGTTATAAGGGCGCGCCAAGCTTCTCATCCCCTTGCCCACATGCTCAGATCACAGGTATTGCATTTATTGAACATCAATGAACTGAAACCAAAAAGGTATAAAAATCCTTTAAAAATCCTGTCCAACATGAGGCCTGCGGCATGAGGCATGCGGCCCGCGACTTCATTTTTTGCGGCCCACTGAGCATTTTGAAGAAATGAAGAATTTTGAGGAAGTTTCAAATTTACCTCACATAAAATACATTGATACAATTGCAGAAGAATTCAAAAATCGATTTAGCGACTTTAAAAAAATCGAAAAAGAGATTTCAGTTTTTACTCAGCCCCTTTTAATTTCAGTTGAGTATGTAAGAAGAGCAGACCTTTAACTGGAATTTTGTGATTTGCAATCAGATCCTTTTTAACAAGGAAGAAATGAAACTGGTTTGGCTTTTCAAGTTGCTGCCAGAAGAATGATACCCCAACTTGCGAATCTTAGGCTAACACTAGGCTCAAAGCTGGGAAGCACGTATCTTTGCAAGAGCAGCTTTTTCAATATGAAATTTATAAAGTCAAAATATAGATGTTCCCTCTCTGATGTCATTTACTAAGTTGCTACGTTTATCAACAACAAATATTAATATTGATGCAATAGTTAGTGAAAACCTCAACATCCTCAAATTTACCATTATTTTTTGTGTAATTGATATTTTTCAAATAAATTAAAATAATAATACAAATGCGTTTTTTCTTTGTAAACTTACTGATAAAGTTGCTTCTGAAGTATTTTATATTGCGGCCCTCCAAACTGCATTTTTTTAAAGCGATCCTTAGGGCACTTGCAGTTGGACAGAGCCCTGCTTTAAAGGATTACAATTTCTATCCTGTCTTGCTTTCAGTTTCAATAAATGCAATACGTGTGATCTGAGCATGTGGGCGATCTACTGAGAAATCTGGTGCGGCCTGTAGTGTTTATGTGGAATATTTGTAAATCGAGATATTTACCAAATCATAAAAAATGTACGTCGACCAATGTAGAAAAGTAAAAATGAGTGATATACAAGTCTACTTGAATTATGTTTGTTTTCACATATTTTTACTTTAGTTTTTCATCTCAAATTTTATTGCTTCGAAGAGGAAGTAAATGAGTGATAAGGTGAATGCTTATATTTAGCAAGACAGTTGTCCTAAAGCTACCACAGCCGGTAGTTAGTCTAAGGTCCACCTTGGAGAGGTGGTTGTGCACCCTGAGGCGACGGTCGGTGTGCACCCCGAGGTACTTGACCGTGTTTTTGCACAGTACCGGGGTGCCGCCGAGTTTCACCAGCTCCGGGTAGGCTTTGGGTGATCCAGTGGTACCCCCTGGAGTGTAACGGAGGTACTACAAAGAAATGTTGTACGACAAATAAAATTTTGTGTGAGCAGCATCTTTGGGTTAAATTTTAAGATGCAGCAGAGACGGTTCGAAATCACCATCGAGGGGTGAGAAACCTACGAATCAGCTTTTTTAGGAAGTGTCACTTATGTATAATGACAGGTTGATGACATTTTGAACACATTAGGTACTGTAAATAATACTTCATAAATACCGTTAAAACCATTTACGATTTTCTTGTTGACCATCCCCTCTAAAAAATTTTAAAACTATCCATATATTAGGGAACAACTGATAAATTGTTATTTGTTGTATCTATTCTAAAAACTAAGTCATGTTATGCTTTTGAAAAGTTAGTTCCATAGACATATCATCACTCTTAGGGTAGGTATACAATCGAAGACTATCGCGGTTGTTTGACATTATAAATAGGATAGAAACGAATTTACCGCGTGAAATTTGTAGCACCCGGGGTGCTACAAATTTCACGCGGTAAATTCGTGAACATATACTGTAAATAATACTTAATAAATACCGTTAAAACCATTTACGATTTTCTAGTTGACCATCCCCTCAAAAAAAAATTAAAACTATCCATATATTAGGGAACAACTGATAAATTGTTATTTATTGTATCTACTCTAGAAACTAAGTCATGTTATGCTTTTGAAAAGTTAGTTCCATAGACATATCATCACTCTTAGGGTATACAATCGAAGACTATCGCGGTTGTTTGACATTATAAATAAGATAGAAACGAATTTCACGCGGTAAATTCGTTTCTATTCTATTTATAACTCTTAGGGTAATAATTATTATTATAGCGCTTAACTGAAATAAATGATCCACACATATTTGTTGTTTTAATTTACATTTGTTGATACATATCTTCAGTGGCGTAGCCAGGATTTCAGTTCAGGGGGGTTTACAATGGGGGGGGGGGGGGGGGTTGGAGGATATTATATACCCCGCAAGAAAGAGAGGGTACGGGGGATCTCCCCGTACCCCTCTCTCCCTTGCCTACAGGCAAGAGTCCTCGATTGTAGGCAACTTTTTCTAAAAACTTTCAACTTCCCTCTTAAGGCTATTTTTGGACAATAACTCAAATTTAGGAATAATTCAGAACCGAAGACCAACGTGACAAGTTTTAGAAAATAGCTTAATAATACCTAGAATGAAAACATCATTTGGACAAAGACATTTGGACAGAGATTTTACAATCTGATCAATATGGAAATAAAATGAATTTGACATTTAGGGAATTCAAAAATAAATTAAAGAAATGGTTATCGAATCATGACAGACTACACATCAAATGTTAGAAATAATAGTTTAATGAAACTCAGGTGCACAAATTATTAATAGGTATATTTTTAAATGCGTATGTTGAGTATATTTTAACATTGAACTAACTAGCAAAAAATATTTGACTTTGTTGTTATACCTATATTATTTTGACAATGAAGTGGTTTTTTTGACTAGGTATTTTTTATATTAAATCATATATTACTTAACATAAATTAAATATTAATGACTGTTTCTTTCTTTTCGTATATATAACTTTATTTATATTATTTAATTGAATTTTATATTATATTTATTGACTATTATATAATGGAATTGCATTTTATTTATTATGTTATCTTTTAATTATTTTTAAATGATTATTTTTATTATTTTGAAGACCACATTTTAGAGTTATTTAGTGTTATTAGCTTTTTACTAAAACTTGTACATTTGTAAGCAATCAAGCAATCAAGCTTGATTGAACGGGCTAGTCCCAGTTGGGTGACAGAATCAAATAAGCAAAACATTCGGTTCCTGTTATTTTTGTAAGCAAATCAATGTTTTATAGTAATTAATTCCTAAATAAATAAATAAGTAAATAAACGGCAAATCATCCTCCTCAACCTTCCCTGCATCAAGTAGGCCAGACATATTGCAACATATCAGCGCAGATTGGGCAAAATAGCTTATTTAATTTACGGCGCCAAAAATAAAAAAATCAAATTCGATTAATACACATAATTCAAATTGGAAAGTCTACCTCAGCATTCCTTACGTACGAAACAGCGAAAGGATTTTAACAGAATAGAAAAACGGTTTAATTGGCGTCATAAAAGTTGGGTCTTCCCGCTACCTGGAAAATTGCATCCATTTGTGTGCGAAATTTAGTGCCAATAAGTTGTGTTTTAATACAATATCTGCGTACCAAATTAATATTTTCCACCATGGATATTTTACCTAGCAGTAGTACTTCATTTAAAATATTTTTTATATACACAGTAATGCACAGATTTAAAAAATTATTCCACATTTTATAAGAAGTTATCAAAGCCAATATTTTAATTAGTGTACGATTTTATTGTAGTTTTTAAAAAGAGTTCCACCGAGTTCCACTCTATGCATACCTTTAACTCAAAGATGTTAATGTTTTCTTTCATTTAAAAGTACCTAGTTGTAGTCCCTACTTTTTCCAACTTTTGATTTAATTTATCTTTATTTTCAGTTAGTGGAAATGATTTCATGGAGTCAGTAAAACTTACTCGAAAAGAACTATTTTTAGAGTAATAAAAAAAGGTTGTTTAAGCTGTCGTTATCAACGTGTAATAAAAGACTAGTGAGTTATATTTTGGAGAAATTTTACATTGACAACTTTACTTCGCAGTTGCAAAAATCTGTCAAAAACTCAGTTAAGGTTTTTGTAACGAAGTTTGTAGCCAAATGGAAGGAGAGTGATGACTCTCAAGTCAAGTCAAGTCAAGTCAAGAGAAGCTTCACTGTGGATAGAAGGAGAAATCAAGCTACCTCGATTGCGTGAAGTCAGTCAAACGAAACAAAAGAATCAACGAAAAGATAGACGAAAAAAACATGTTGTGTCAACAAGTCGTATTAAACAAAGAAGTGTTCAATCGCTCATAAGGACTATTTCTCCAGAGCAGCCTTACATATGCGGCTGAATCTAGCTTGTTCCAGTCTGGGAAAAGAAGAACTGCAAAAGTTATGAAATTAGCGTTAGAAGCTTCACCCAAAAAGCTAAAGAAAATGCAACGATTAACCAATGCTACGTTCACTGCGTTTACGCTAGAAGAAGCATTGGCTCTCATAGTTGAAACAAGCCTAAGTAAGGGAGACTATATAAAAATTCAAAGAGGAGCATAATCACGAGGAGCATCTTTGTACCCAGCATACAATATCTCAAGTCAAACCAACTTGCTCGCTTCGAAATTCCGTCGTGGATACAACGCTAGAAATTTTTTCGCAAACTTAACGGCTTCAGCTGAAATAACAGGCCTGGACGAAAATGCTATTAGCAGATTTGCCAATATCTTGGTTGCGATTTCAAGTTGCCATTATTTTAAAAAATAAACTTTTAAAGCTTACTGTCTAGAAACAGCTAAGCTTTGTATCCAACTATGTGGATGGTATAAAATGAGTGCTTCCGTGCATAAGCTACTCATCCATGGCAGCGACGTTATAGCTTCTTTGCCATTGCCTGTAGGCCAGCTCTCAGAGGATGTTTTGGAAATTAGCCAGAAAGACTACACAAACGTTAGGCTATTTCACTCTAGAAAAACCAGTAGAAAAGATACTAACACAGATATTATTCACTGGATGCTAATTAATTCGGATTCTCCGATTACTTCGAAGCGGCATCAACAACGAAAGAACAATAGTACATTCAGTAATGTAGTGTTGACAATGATTACAATTGCCGAATATTTAGAAAATATTTCTCCAGAAATGGCTAATGATCAAGAGGTTGACGATGACGAAGAACAAAGTGATTCCAGTATGTTTAATTAGTTTAATTTTATCTTATTTTAAATATAACTTAATATTTTTTTATTTTGAATAAACATATTTCTTATATGTTTCACAACAATATTTTTATATTTTTATTTTTATATATATATATCACAATATTTTTATATATATATCACAACAATATTTTTTAATTTGTATAGGCTTAAAATACTTAAAACACAATTAAATGATCAGTAATCAAATTTCTTAATATTAAAAATGCTTCCTATTATTAGTTATGACAGAAACATTTTTGTCGCCGTAAATAGGCTCTTTTGCCCAGTGTGCAGCGGGGCGAACTCTGCTCGACATGCCAGAAAATACAAATCACACTCACAAGACTTCTACAACGGAACAATTACTGACTCAACAAAGTGAAAAAATTGACATCCTACTACAACAAATAAGCTCATTACTTCGGCTATTGACAACAGTCATCGCTTAACTTAGCAATTAAATGACTTCCTTACGCATATCTACTTGGAACATTAATGGATTAACTCCAAATATTCATGAGCTTGAATCCATCATAACATCAAATAAGTTAGACACTGTACTGTAGATCAGAGTCCCACTCTACTACAACAAGTTCTCCCCGTATTAGAGGGTTTAATATCTACCATACCCCTCACCCTGATGGCGGTGCCCATGCAGGAACTGCTCTGGTCATTAGATCATCCCAAAAACATACACTCGCTGAGTCTTACCCAAACACCCACCTGCAAGCTACCACTGTTAGGCTTGAAGATCGTGCAGGGCCTGTCACTGTATTTTCAGTATACTGTCCCCAAAAACACAAAATAACGTCAAACGTGTTTATGGACTATATTAAAACTCTACTAGGCCATAGATTTATCGCAACTGGAGACTGGAACGCGAAGCACACTTTCTGGGGATCTCGTTTCACTGTCAATCGGGGTCGTGAACTGAAAAACTGTTTAGATAGATTAAACTTAAATCCATTGTCAACTTGTGACCCCACGTACTGGCCGTCTGTTCTCAAGAAACTGCCCGATCTCTTAGACTTTTTTGTTTCTGGAGGCATCAGTCACCTCTACACTACCCCTGAGTCCAGCCTGGATGGGTCATCAGATCATACTCCTGTAATACTAACTGTGACCACCAGGGACGGATCTATATAAGGGCTTTTTGGGCTGCAGCCCAGGGCCCCGTGGATATAAAGGGCCCCAGCCTCCATTAAAAACAATGGACAATATTGTGAACCGAGTTCCTACCGAGGCTAGTGGCTTGTCAATAGATAACTTGTAATGAATGTTTGTTTAAATTTTACTTATATTAACTAGCTTTACAAATATTATCAATACTTGCTTAACCCTTCAGGCCTCGGCCCCTCAGCCGATTGAGAAGTTGATATCCCAAAAAAAAATTATTAAAAATTAGTAAAAAAAATGAATTATGACACTGTTTTACCAAAACATTAATTACTGCCATCCACTGTACCCATAATTAAAACAAAACATATTAACATAATAAAATAAAACAAATTAAATTAAAATAAAGTTAAAACGGGGCCGTCACACTGAATCGTGTTGTGGCCGATATCGGCCAATTGGGGCTTTAGGGGTTAATTAAGCTACTAATTAAGATATTATTACAAATAGTATTGATGTTGTTTAGTTTAATGTTGTTTAGTAGCTATAGCATTAGTATTAATGTTGTTGTAGCAACGTTTTCTTACGCTAATTTATTTGTCTATTTTTAGTGAAAAGTTAAATGTCTTACAGTTGTGTTTGTGTGTCTGTCATATTAAACAAATAAAATATTGTATTGTCCTCTTTCTTTCCTATATTGTGTACCTAGTGACCTAGACATCATTATCAAAAAAAGTTTTTTGTCAGAATGGCAATTAGTTGATTAATTAGGCAGGTCCCCAAGTAATATTAGCCCAGGGCCCCACAAACGCACGGTACGCCCCTGGTGACCACCAATGTTAGTACTTAAGAGGAATCTGAATCTCTGTGTAATCACAAAACTGACTGGGAAGGATTTAGGGAATACCTATTTCAATAGTAATATTAATTCAATTTTTTTTCTTAAATCAGCTGGCGAGGTCGATGAGGCCTGTATATATTTAACTAACTTAATTCAGGTAGCTGCATGGGCAACACGCCCAACATAACTATGAAATTATCATCTCCTTCACAGCCACTGGACATAACAACCAAAATTGCGGAGAAACGCAGGTTGAGGCGAGTATGGCAAAACTCACGCCACCCCGAATAATACAACGTACGTACATTGCAGCTTCCCCTCCCCGCCCTGTCGAATCAATCCGCTAATCTTATAGAGCAGTAATACTACTACAGACAGATATAGTGGCTATTCCAGTTTTTCCAAGTCCCGTTTTCACCTACCACCCCTTCAAAAGATGGAAGCGGTACGCCTGAACCACCTGGAAAAACCCTATCACCCGGTGGCAATAATACCGACTAACAAGGGGTTTCCCTGCCACACTAAACTACAGAACAAACTTTCAAAATAGTCAGGGAAACATCTGGTGGTGTCTGCAGATCATATGGAGATGAGATGGTAAGATGAAGAACATGGAAAAGATGAAGACTCAAAAAGAAATTCACTCGCATTTTACCAGATGTACGCACAATTTAGCATTACCCCGTCCATCTCTGGAATTATTCAAATGGGATCCAAATTACGTTGGAATGGCGTGTTACAATAAACTGCCTGAGAATATTAAAATTATACGTAGAAACGGAAAAATAGCCTAATTTAAATCGAAACTAAAAGGCTACCTTATTGCGAGAGAATTATATAATATTAACGAATTATATTTAGATGACTGACAATTTCCATCTCGATTTTATTTATTTACTTGACATTTGTACCATTTTATTGATTATTATATTATTACTATTATTTCTAATTGTCTCCCATAATCAATTGTATTTCTTATTTATAGGACAATTCAATTTTAATATTATAATTTCATGACTAACTGTAGTTATAAATATCTAATATAACTCAATTGTGTGGTGAGTCTCTAATGAAATATTTAGTATACATTTTAAAGTTATTTTAACATTTAGCGGCTATATAAAGTGTCTAAACAACTATGTAAAAGTTTTTGAAGACAATAAATGCGATTTGATTTGATTTGAGGTTTATAAGAAACTGACTGGAATCACGAAACCTTATTCCAGTTTTCTTCACTAGATGTGATTACCGTCCACTATAATTTCTGCGGTTATTTAGGTTTTTCTTGATATAATGATAAAAAGAGGCTAGCAAAAGTAACTGTTTTTTTTAATCGTAACTAAATGGTTACAAGTATGTATCCTCTCATATAAACATTATAAAGTACTAAATGCCTGTTGCCCTGTAACAAAATCACCTTGATTTTTTACCATGAAATTGCTCGAACACCTAAAATTCACCCCCTTCTCCTTGTGGCAGTACTTAACCATAATATATATATTTTTTTATTTTTCCCTTGATCTATTTGCCGTAAAACATATTTTCCGCAAAGGGAGGTTTTGAAAATCTGAAGAAGAGAAAAACAATCCACCCCATATCTGGGGCTTTATAGAACAGAAATACAATCGCGGGAACTTTTATAATCGCGGGCACACGTGTATTTACAGTGCTTAGGTACTGCCTGCCTCACTTGACAGTGAGGTTTGATTCCCAGCTTAGTGAGGCAGCACCTCTGCAGCATCAGAATTTGAGGCTCAAAGGTTAAATTATCATAGTCTTGTATCATCATAGGGACTGATTAGGGGAGACCGGGTATGGTTGTCTCACGGGTTGATTGTCACAGCGGTCATAATAGAAAACTGAACGAACAAATAAGCTCATTAATCGGCTTTGAAGGAGCGCGAGAGCAACACCTTCCCCACTTCACTTCAGTCCGCTCTGGCATGCCGTGACGGAGACACGTGCGTTCGTTTTTATCGCACAGCAAAAGTACTTTTTTGTGCATCTGTGTTTAGTTTCGTAAGTATTCTTAAATTTTGCATAGTAATATACCTTTCTGTGTATTTGTGATGTTAAATATGTATTACATTATATCGCTATATGGTTTCTTAAATAAACATTGATTTCAATTTATTTTAGGAGGTTATTTTCTTAAAACTAGGTTTGGGGCAGGTTGTCTCAGATTGACGGGGGATAGTTGTCACATGCACGTATGCTGCCTTTTTAGTTGGCTCTTTGGGATTTTTCTACATAAATGTTTGTTTCAGAGCTAGTCATAAAAATGCCACGACATAACATGAGAAAATCAGCTCGAGGGCTTGTTTCACCAGCATTGATGTTGCGTGCTGCAAGAGAAGTGAAAAACCATGGTAAATCCATAAGGTCTGTTGCAAAGGATTTCGGAAATAATTATCGCACTTTAACAAGGTATTGTAACAAATTTACTACTGAAGAGATAAGCAACACGGCCGTATCAACACCATTTACCAAAGGAATCTACAGATTTTTACCGATGAACAGGAAAAATAATTGGAAATATGTATACTTCTGGCTTCAAGTATTTATTTCGGTTTGTCTCCCAAGGATATTCGGAAAATAGCGTTCGAACTTGCTATTTCCAATAAATTGAAAGTTCCAAAGTCTTGGGAATCGAACAAGCTAGCTGGCTGCGATTGGTTTACGTCATTTTTTTAAAGACACTCTTCTCTGTCCATTAGAACACCTGAAGCCACAAGTTTGGCTAGAGCCACCAACTTTAACCCACCTAATGTCAACCATTTTTTTGATATCCTTGAATCAAGGAATTCTCTGATAGTATCGCCACAAGTTTTGAAGCCTCTACCAAAAGCTCCACCGCGCAAGTCGCAACGAGCTGATAATAAGAAATGTAAATCAGCAATTTTAACAGATACACCGGAGAAGACCTATTTAGAAGAGAAAAAAAAGAACAAACAGCGAAGAAGAAGAAAGTAGCGAAATGTGTATTGAGTGAGAATAAGGAGGACAAAAGTTTTATATAGGAAATAAAATTAAAAAGAAAGCAGTTGACAGCGACGAAGACGAGAAAGAGGATGCAGAGTTTTACTTAGTCTTACTTATCACCATACTCAGCTAGTAAGTCTAGGGAAGTCTGGATTCAGTGCCAGGATTGCAGGTTATGGGCACGCGAAGCATGCACATTCTGAATATTCAGACTGATTTTTAGGCTGACTAAAAATAATTTCCTTAGGTTAGATATTTTCAATTTAAAAAAACAATGCGTTGAAAGATATTTTTATTACCGGAGTTCTAAGTTTGTTAAATAGAATTAATTCCCTTAAGTAATTTTGGTTATTTTTTTAAAGTCTAAATAAGACATTTTTCATTTTTTTCTTGGGTACAATTAGATACGTAAAAGATTTTATCTTAATTTAAAATATTCGTTTCATTTCAATAAGTTGTTATTTTAATATTCCCGTATTACATTACTATGTGACTACCTACCCCAGACACTGTGACAACCATACCCGATACGGGCTTAAAAGTCACACTTTTCTTTTTTCACAAAAAAAAATATTTTTCCTGAATAAATAATGTTAGAGAAAAAGTCGTTATTTCTTTTTAAACTAGAATAAATATAAAATCCATTGATATAAAATATATCCATAAATGTAAAAATGTCATTGCTAAACGAATAAAATAGCCACTAAAAATGCAAAAGAAAATAAATGTGACTTCCAACCCCGGTCTCCCCTACGTGTTATAAGTTTCACGCGAATTAGTTAAGGTGCCATGATACCTGGGAACGACCATATCTGAAGAACTTTCGTTCCAGGATTTAATAAAAAAATATAAGCACTAATTTAAAAAAGAATTCTAAGCGAATCCTTCGATAAAGAACCAATTAATTAACTTAGACTCAGAAAAGTTGCTCATTGCCTTGGACGTTCAGAGTTTAAGCTGATTTCAGAAACTTTCATGCGCGATTACTCCTATAATGTAAGCGGTGAGTGTGTTTCATTTTAATTTAATTATATTGACTGGTTAATTCTCTACCGTCGCGCTTAGCCAAATTTATATAACCCTAAATTAATTGAAATTAATTAAAACGGAAGAGCGCTCTGAGAGTTACGCTAATTATGCTATACCATTAACACCTTAATAACACCACTGCGCAAAGTCAGTTTTACCGTGTAAAGGCAGCGAGCGACTGTTTAGTTTCCGCCCGCTCGCCGGCGTGTAAGCAATTGGACTCTGTGCCTGACGCTACATCAACGCTGGATTTTTATTGGTCAAACCCTACATCTGTGACCCCGCCTATTTCTTAGCGGGTTCGCCCATTTCAGATATTTTTCTTAGGTCTTAAATCATTAGCAAAATTTGAAGTATACTGACCGTGAAGCTAAATAAAACGGTATCTTTTATCTGAAAATCGATATCGGAGAAGCGACTGGCATAGTTTAATTGTTTTAGGTTTAGCTGTTCTCTAACTAAAATTTTGAGTATTATTACAGTAGTATTACATCGAAAATTATTGAACCTATTTTAATTGTTTATAGCCCAAAAATTCATCTATCACCAAAAATCCCATATAACAAGGAATTGCTCGTCTCACCTCAATCTACGGTACGGCGGAGAATTCTTTGTTCTGTAAAAAATTACCTCAATGTCGCTCCATTGGCTTTTGTGATCTTAATGTGCAGATTTAACACCCTAAAGGACCTTAATGGATATTCAAAACAGGCAAATTCGCCTGGGACTTCGGGCGCGTCCTTCGTATAGTCACAGTATACGAAACAGTAGCTTTATTCTCGAGCTACAGGGCATTGCGGAAAGAGGGTGCAAAGAATGTGGGCAGAGGGGTACGTCTCGACAAACGCATTTAGTTAACGTTACGCGCAGGTAAAGGCTGGTGACTTTTTCGAACGTTTGGGGCCGAGTAGCGGACTTTTGGCGACCGAGCCGTTGCGACTCGTGACGTATTCGCTTCGATTTCAATTTTGTTCTAAGAGAAGTTACTGTCTGGTATAATGTGGTATAGTGCCCGGGCTTGCGAGCAGGCCTTCAGCCCGACGATCCAACATTTTATTTCAGGGCATCATCCGCCTAGTGCTCACGTTTGTGCTTTCCCGGATTCGGTTTTTTTCTTGTCCACATTCGCGCTCTGTCATAGAGTCTTTGTGGAGCGACCTTAGGCCCTAATTATATACTCACCCACCCCAGAATTTAACTAGTAGTAATGTGAGCTATAAATGTGAGCACTTGAATTAGTACAATTAAAACGAAGACCATCTTGAAACGCAACTAAAAAATAAAAATATGAATAGACACGAATAAGATCCAAAATATTTTAATTTTACATCCCTCCTCCTCCATATTTCATAAATTTAAAAAAAAATAATTATTTGTCTGCTCGAGCTTCTCTTTATTTCTATATTATATGTCACATAATCATTAACCCTGCAGTGGTTGCGCCTCAATATGTTACGCCATTTGGTCGCGCGGACTATTATACATACGTAGACCATTTTGATTTCGAGTTTTTGAAATAAACTGCTTATGTAAAATAATTTTTCAAAATTGTTATACCAAAAAATACCCTTCTCTTAAAATTAAACTTGAAAATAACGCAAAGCTTCCTAAACTTTCACGAAATGAGAACAATGAAAAACTAAACGAATCTTCTTCAACTGCCTCAATGTCGTTCGCTCGTTGAAGCCATGCTTCAATTTGAGCACGCGTCAGTTTTATATCCGTAGTTTGCATAGAAATTAAAATAAGTAATTATTAATTGCATTAAAAGTCAACAGAACTAAAAACCATAGTAAATACAATAAAACGAAGAATTG
>OX155958.1:9451323-9491323 GCA_944548615.1 Micropterix aruncella
ATATATATATATATATATATATATATATATATATATATATATATATATATATATATATATATATATATATATATATATATATATATATATATATATATATATATATATATATATATATATATATATATATATATATATATATATATATATATATATATATATATATATATATATATATATATATATATATATATATATATATATATATATATATATATATATATATATATATATATATATATATATATATATACATATATATATATATATGTGTGTGCAGGCGCAATATCTTGACGTGTTTAAGGGACGCCTTAAGAGATACCTTACAGATAAGGCGTTTTACTCACTGGAAGAATATTACTCGAGTGAAGTCTAAAATGCTTTGGTGGCTAAAGTAATTAATGATCTCTTTTGCATTTTGTCTTGTATTTTCTTCTTTTTACATTATTCTTGTGTTTTTTTTTCTTCATTTTGTTTTGTTTATTTTATCTTTTCTTTACGATAAATGGATGTTCAGGAGTAGAAAACTGGAGATACTTAAAATTAAATTAAAACGGAAAATGCAAACCTAAGAAGGAACGTTAAATAAATAAATATTTAGTGTTACCCCCCCTTGCCCAGATGACAGCTCGCATGCGGTTCCTCAACGTCCTGATCAGATTTTTGGTCAAGTTTTGAGTAATACCATCCCATTCCTCTAACAACACTGTCTTGAGCTCGTAGATATTAGAAGTTGCCAGATTTCTTGCTCGGACTCTTCGTTACAGCTCGTTTCACAAATTCTCGATGGGATTCATGTCCGGACTGAGAGCTGGCCAGTCCATCGTCTTCAAACCATCTTCATCTAAGAATCGCCGAGTGATTCACGCTGTGTGACACCGTGCATTATCATGTATTAAACAGAGTTTTTTCCAATAAATCGTTCATACGGTATGACATGATCCAGGAGAATAATTTGATATAGCGTTTAGCATTCAGGCCTTCTCTCCCACCTCCCCCTGGCGCGAATACGAGGTTGGACCTTCCTTCTTAAGAAATGCTAGCCCACACCATGCAGGAAACGCCGCTGTAGGGGACTGTTTCAGCGAAGCAGCACTGCAAAAATCACTCACCTGGACGCCTGGAGACCCAGCCTATTCTGTGACTGCCATACAGGAACATTCTGCTTTCTTCAGTAAATAAAACTGACCGCCATTGCTTTATGCTCCAACTGACGTCCTCTCGAGAAAATTAAAGGCGCGCTTGCTGGTGGCGTGTGGTCAATTTAAGGCCTGTGACAGGTCTTTTTGGAACGAGGTTGGATTTTTTCAAGCGTCTTCTGATCGTTCACTGATTGACAGCTACCCCTTGAACTTGTCTCAGCTCCTGCTGTACATTAACGCCAGCGAGGTCGCGATTCTGCAGTAACGTCGAAGCGATGTAACGGTCGTCTCTCTCAGAAGCGCACTGGAACCGTCTGCTATTTGGTCTCCGATTAATGGTACCAGTTTGTTCAAACCTCCTTTTTACTCTTGAGACGGCAGACTGACGGCAGACTGAAAATTCGATTTGAAATTCGAATATATCCACTCTTTAAAAGGACGATATAACATTGCTGGGCTCGCTATTCATTTAATGGCTGGCTGATAGCGAGCCCAGCAATGTTATATCGTCCTTTTAAAGAGTGGATATATTCGAATTTCAAATCGAATTTTCGGTATGTCGTTCCGCATTTAAGAGACGATTCATTGTGATTTTTTTCATTGCTTTTGCTTTAATTTGTCTTTAATAAAGACATTTTATTTTGGTTTGCAAAAGGATACGCTTGGTTTTAAGATGTGGATGAAGGGAGATCGTTCGCTAGCGATAAAGGGATCCCATTAAACCTACATTGCACTGTCGAAAGTGGTGCTCATCCAGGCATACATCTCATTTAAAATAAGCATTCTCTACAAATCCTTAGTCCGGCAGACGATCAGACACCATCTCACGTTTAGAGTTATCTTGTTCTGACTACTGACATTTATTTTAAAACGGACTTTCTTTATTGCGTGCATTAAATTTTCGTAGAAACTTAAGGAAACTCGCAGCGTAAATGCTTGGGCAGTTTGTTCTTTTAGGTGGCTATATAAACTCCACGGCTTCAATTTTCTCTAAAGAACTTCCACGTTCCCCGAATATCCTACAATCCCTTAGTAAATATATAGAAAACGAGTTTTCCCCGGATTCCAATCAACGGGAAGAAAGTTTATATTGTTTTCGAAATTCACATGCAACGGAGCATGGGTAGATAGCAGCGTAGTAAATAGAAAACTCTTCACTTCAAAAGCTTTCCTCTTCGCGAAAGACGTTTGGAACCTGTAATAATATTATACGTTTATTTTTTATATTAATTTATGTAGATATCACTATCACCTGATAACTAAACGTCGTTTAGTTATCAGGTGCGTTTTGCTATCCGTCGCTTGTAGCTATAGAATATCTAGTAACTATTTTAATTTAAAGTGACACTTTTCCGTAGCTGTGTTTTATGTTTCAGTTTTTTATTGAGTATGAATTATTGTTTTAGAGTTATAGATCAAAATAAACGACGTTCATCCCATATAATCGATCGGGTATAACTAATTCATAAGCAAATATAAACTTGGTAAAGTACCTACATATGTACCTCTTGACTTCTCTTTATACCTTCACAGATATTTTACTGATGCAGATTACGAAAATATACATATATGGTAAAAGATTGAAGCAAAAGAAGCAAGCACGCAAAAAAGTAAAAAAATGGAAGTTATATAATATGCTTTATTGCCCACAAAAATATTCAAAAAAGTCATCTTAGCAATCTTTGTGTTAGTTTAGATTTGAAAAAGTTTTAAATATTCCATACGAAGAGTTTATTCGTATGCTGTTGTTATTCACGATTAATGGCTGTCTACAATTAAGGCTACTTTAAGAATGGTACACGCAGGGTGTTTTGCTTTTCTTTGGAATAGAGTAATGGTAAATGGTAGGCTTATGAAATATCCAGTATTTTTCATAGGAATATAAAATCAGTTGATGAAATATAAAAAACTTGCTCTTTTACGATGACTGCTCCGCATGATAAAATCGGAACCGGGTAGTCTTGGCGATGTTATACTCCATTTACAGGAGTGATAAAATCTTGTAACATTACTAATAAACTATTTAATTACTGGTCACAGATATATGGCTGTCGATAGAGTGCATGTTATTATTGATGCCCAAAAACAGCGACTTTATTGTTAATAAATATTTTAAAGGTAATTTAGTGGGACAAATAATTTAAACAAGGATTGTCACATTTAAGAAAAATACGCCTTCAACTATTTCAACCAAATACATTACATTACATTACATTTTCGTCGTGTCCAATTGACGGCTATAAACCGCTCTTGGACGTGTTAAAATAATTGGGTTAGGTAGTAAGTCTCGTTACTACTCTTTCCTTAACATACATAGGTAGTCAAGAATTAACTACTAGATTGTCAAACTATAAAAATATAAATAATCAAAATAGAAGCCTAATATTTGAAGTAGTTAGTAATTCGAAAAGATACTTAGTAAAATTATTCATGCTAATATTTAAAGATACTTAGTAAAATTCATGCTTTAAGTCTTCATCCCGTTCACCCAGTTGGTGAGAAAATGACAACAGTCGTTAGCACTCAATGACAACAGTCGTTAACAACTAGACTTATCCAGAGTGATTTAAGATATAGGCTGACAACGTAAAAAATCTGCTTTTTTAAATCGTCCTATTGGTAATTTTACCTGCACATTAACTCTTAAGCAAGCGCCTAGTAAAATTTGATACAGTTTCATTTCCAAATTGTGTGGTGATAAGTACAGTACATTAATAACACATGTACCTACATATAGATACATTCCTTATGTGTAGGTATGAATAATACGAGTCAGAAGCTATCTAATGTTGCAACAGTCATATTTTGCAAAGTTTTATGCCGGATGATCAGAATTGTGAATATAATCGGAATCGGAATCGTAATCTGCGATTATTTTTTGAAGTAATCGGAATCGTAATCGATACATTAATAATCTTTGCATCCCTAGTAATAATAATGTACTAAAATACAAATTTGGTTTGTCGGAACAGGTTATTTATTTTTATGTTACCTAAATATCACTGCAAATGATATATAATAATAACTTAACATACATAGAACCGTCAAAGAATGTCTTTAGTTTTGGAATAATTTAACGGCAATTTGATTGAATTAATTTAACTGTTTTCTTTTTGTTCTTTTTTTAATCTTCCTTTATTTTTCATTATCATCATTTATTACATTTTTATTTGTATTAATACTATTTGGGCTTTGTTCCTGTCTAATTGTAACCACAATGTATTTGTATATCCATTTATAGAAAAAAATATACTTAAATAAATATTTCCTAAAATTCCAACTCTGCAGACAAGTACATCTCATTGAGACATGCCCAGTTGTATACAATTTTTTATCAAAAAACACTTTTCATTGGTTTTTAACTAAACGATTTTTCTCGTATATAGATATCTTCTCGATTTGTTCATTTAACAAAAAATATAATAGTAATAGACTTTATTCTAAACTAGCTGTAGCCGCCACGCATTGCTGTGGATCAGTCTGGTTAAATATAAAAAAGAAAAGAAAGAGAAAGAAGACGTTTCAAATATATTCGTTTCTAATAAATATATAAATAAAAATGTAAATGTTCGTTCATGCTAAATTGAAAAGAAGGAAAATAGAAAGCACACGTTTCTACTATATTCGTTTCTAATATATATTACAGGTACATAAAAACACGCGCGTATTCGAATGCCACGTTGAGTCAAAATTTATCAGTAATATGTATCGGTTTACCAGTAATTTATCAGTATTATGAATAGGAACCATTCTCAAAAATCGAAAAAATAAAGAAATAAACTAGATTCGATAATTGTAATGCTAAATTTGAAAGAAAAAAGCTTCGGACGCGTAAAATTTCAGGACATAAAAAAAACAAATTTACTTACAAATAAATACGTTTTTTTAAACTCGATTTTTAAGATTGTTTAAAAAACTAATCTAACCTCTAATCTAACCAAATAGGTGTTTATGTATTACTAAAAAAAACTAACCTTACCTGCCGAAATGTATAGGTTTGACGCTTCTTTGAATGCCTATATCTCGCTTATTTATTGATACCGATTCGGAATCAGCGTGGTGAATATAGTCGGGTGACGTTAAAAAATCAACAATCTAGAAGAGGTTCCCATTTCCTTGTTTATACTTTATTTTGCATTATATGTTCTAAATGATTGTTGTAAACATTATAAAATTAGTTTCAGTTCACCACATGGATGTATAACATCAGTCTGTAGGTTGACTCACACATTAGTGCAATAACTTATAAAAAAACAAGTATATGATCGAAAATGCCGATTAACAATGACTGAAAATGAAATAAAGTCTTGTAATAATTAAAATCGGCGCACAGTCCTGGTTGTCGTCCGGCAGCTGTCAGATGAGGCGCGTGCGCGTCGCGACGCCCGCCTTTGGGCGCGATCGACCGTCGGCGGCGGCGCGGCGCTCGCTGGCGACCGCCCGCTGTCAGTTGGGCTCCGGCCAGTTAGCGCGCGCGTCTCGTGTCCCGCGAGCCCGCGACGGTGGTACCGCCGTCGTAACCGCGTAACCGCGACTGTCATGGCGGCGTCCAACGTCCATCGCGACGCCAGCAGCTGTCAGACGGCAGCAGCCCGCTGAGCGACCCCACGGCCACTAGGTAGACCAACGCTTTCTTTCTTTCGAGCTTACTCCAATTTCAAGGTGCGATTGTTCCGCTGACGGCGCGCCATGCGAGGTACACGCGCCGCCCGCAAATATAAACATAAACGTAAACGAACCCAGCACAGTCATGTTTTATATTAAACGTCCCGAAATTCTATAATAAACCACACAAACTACTCATTCGCGATCAAGCATACGAGATAATAAATAACAGTTGCGTTCACACGTCTTCGCTACAACAGCTGTCAATTCAGTCACAACATTGCGATCACACGCTTTGTTTCACAGATTACGCAATTCAGTCGTGTAAAATCCGTCCATGTGCACATTATTACAGGTCCCACGTAAACAACGCCAAACAAAAGAGTCCGCCGCGCCGCGCCGCGCAGCACAATAGGCCACGGGGGCGCGAATTTGGCCTTTGTAAAACGGAACTATCATTCCACGAATGACAGGTGACATTAGCTTAATGCTTCCCTCAGAAGAAAAACGAGAATAGAAATAGGACAACAGAAAAATAGACAATAGGTTATGATCGTCGTTGATACTGCAAAATGGCCTACGTCAAAAATTCTTAATGTTTATTTCCTAAATTCTCAGTTAGTTTCCTGTTTTTTTTAAATAATATAAAGGACCATTTTTGGGCAATTTTGTATGAAACTTGTACCCCGAAATATATCAACTACGGACTTATAGCAATTAATTTTGCTTCGTTTAAAGAAGTAATAATATCAAATTCTAACTCATTAATCGATGTCGAATTGGAATTATACACATCGCCAGTTTTGTATAAATAGATGATTTTGTGAAATAAACTAATTATTTAAATTAGTTAAATATGGTTTATTATGTAACTAGGGTTTATTACAATTCGTTATGTGAATCAACCGTTGAACTAAAAACCAAATCACTCAAAACACCCCAAAGCAAAATCCTACCTGCCACCCACACACTGAGTATCTATCTCAGTCTTGCTTATTTACTGTGTCTTTTTCATCCATAAACTTGTTTAAACACCCCAAAACAAAAGAATGCCGACGGCCCAGGCGTAAAATCTTACCTGACACACTGATCATCTCTCTATCTTACTTATTGGCTGTTTCTTTTTCATCCATAAACTTATTTTCCGCTTTAGTTTCGGGATAAGATAAAAGTACTCACTCGGTACTATGTAGTTATTTTTACTAATAATAGTTGATATTGATATAGGTTTATATTTTATGATCTTTTTATATATTTTATCTATATAAATAATACTGAATTGTTTATTTAAAAAGAAGTAAATAAGGTATTTTACTAAAAAAGTGTATTTATTGAATAAAATATTTTGCAATTTTAACATATTATAACTCTTTTCAGCCACGTATTTCAGCTTAGCGGTTAAAGAATTAAATATTACACTTGTAATAAGCTCTCATTTGGTATCTGTGGTAAAGTGTTACAATAAACTTCGTAAGTGGGTACGAAATTACCCATTGCATGCCTACCTAATGTATGCCTTTTTATGTATATATTTTTATGCCTACCTTATGTATGCCTTATAATAAATTACTATATCTAATTATTGTATAGATGATTTTTACTGGCATATGCCCATTTGCAACAAAAAGCGACTAGCCATATACTGTATTTTTTTTTAACTTAAAAAATGCATAGACCTACTACATAAAATTAGCTATAATTAAAAACATAGAACCTTGAATACTTATGAATTACATCTAAAATAACACAGTATTTTTGTTGTCGATAAATTTCTATTGATGTTTCATGTCAATATCATATGAGAAACGTGCTCAACCTAAAATACGACTTAAAAAAAAATCTCCTTGCTAACATACGCCTTTTTTCAGATTTTCCGTAATACATTGATATAGGTCTGTTTTGTAGATATAAAACCTTTTACATTTCGACCAAAAAAATAATGTTATTTTTTTGACATAGGCAGTTTGACAATATTTATATCTGGGGACAAGACATACCCGAAAAATTACAGACCTATCTCAGGACTGACTATAATATAACAAAATAGAGCAGCTAATAAGCGACCAACTTACATATACCGTTTTTCCCTTTGAAGTTTCCGTGCTTTAAAGAAAATTAAAGACCAAATTTTTTATATGAAACATATATATTTAATTGTTAAAAATATTGATTCCTTATTATTTATGCAGATTTGTCATTTCATTGGGAGTTGCTTAATTCCTCTGCTGTAAAACTCTAGTGGACAGGCACCAATGAATGCTTTGAAGACGTTTTTTACCTTTTCTCTTGTATAAAGTAATCTAAATTCTATGACCTTTTGTAAAATATTCACATTAAACTTAGTATGTGTTCGATAATTTCTTGCGATGCAAATTTTAATTATGTTTGTTTTATATGGAATATTAAAAAAATAACGACTTAGTAGCCACGTTTGGTATCTCTTTTACACCGGTGTTTTTCTTGGAAGCATCTCGCAATCGGCGATCACGGCCTTGCCTATCTCTTATCGTACCACAAATTGTTTATTTTCCTCCCTTATCTCATTGATAAAACAGAGCAGGTTGCGCACGCTTCAGATTAAGTTACCGCAACACCGCTTGATGAATCCTTTGAAAGTTTACCTCGAACCGATTAGCAAAGTTACGAGAATAGCAACCATCGGAGCGCAAAAAGGAAACTTACAGCAGCTAACTAATTATGATATAAATCCCGTCGAAATACTACAGAATCCGCAATATTATTAGGTCGAAACAACATTGGTGGTATCCACATGTTAATAATATTGTGATTAAGATTGGTTCGACCTAATGTAAACCCAAAAAAAAACACTATATAGGATCACAATTGCTGAAGTGTTACGAATTATATAACATTAAATACGGATAGGTAGAGAAACGTCTAAAGGACATTCTGATTAAAGTCTCATTTATGTCTGCTAGACGTTAGACTCCTAAACGCTATGACAATTGCGTGGCGAAAAATAGCGAGAAAGTCAAAAATTCTTCTGCTTGATCTAATTCTCGACCATTTAAAACATTTGTCGAAAAACTTTGATCTTAATGACAACCTGTGTGATCTCAAAGACAAAAAGTCGAAGAACGATTTAAAGTAATTGAAATTCTTTCAGAACCTACTACTTATTCATAAAAAAACGGTTTTATTTTTATTTGCTATATAGAATCTTTATACCTTTATCTAACTATTCGTATAACATTTATTATTCAAACATTTGTATTATACCGTTAATTTGGTTGTGCAATGGGTTGTTGTAGACATATTGCTAAATCAGAACAAAAGGGTCGAAATCGGAGTAAAACACTAATCTTGGGAAACCTCGCCGGAAAATTTAGTATTTTCGCTTAGTATGTATGTCACGTACCCCCTATTTCGAACCCCCAAAATGTTTGGTTTATCACCCATTTGGTTACATTAGGATTATAATTTGAGAAATGTTTGCATTCTGTATATCTATTCTGGAGCTTCCTAAATGCTACTTCATTGACATATATTTAAAGTTTAAAACATAATTAAGGATTAAAAAAAAGAAATGCAGTTATAATTATTGAAAGCCCGTGTGAATTATATCAGATCTCTGTAATTTAGACCTACAATTTAGGAGATATAGCCATGTTAATAATTGAACGTATAGCATAAAATGACTATATATTATAGACAACAAGTATTTAAATACATTATTTATTCCGCTACTTTTTTAATTATGGACGTGCATAGATAAATATTATTGAAGACATGCATAGATAAATACTAGCTAATCAAATATGTAACTGGTAACATCAAACATCAAACTAGTAGTAACATGAAATATCAAACTAGTAAAGCCGAAGTAAAACAGAAGGAAAACTTAGTCTGCAACAAGCAAGTAATCTTCAATCTACATACAAACAGAAACTCAGTGAAGACTTTCGTTTGAAATTACGCTTTAATGACAAATTATGGCGTTCTCAGGTAGATAATTGATAATTTGTTCTAGAACCACTTTCTCTATGATAAGCATGGTTTGAAACTGATAGGGCGTATGTCGCTCAGGGTTAAAATGTTGGAGGTTTTAGGAATAGGAGTGATAAGGGAGGTTTTCCATGCAAGGGGAAAGGAATATGATGTTAAGCTAAGATTTGAGTGATTTAGTCTATGGCAGCGGTTCTCAAACTTTTTTGGTGACGGAACACTTTTGAGAAGCGAAATATTTGAGCGGAGCCTTGACATAAAAAAAAAATAGTTTATTTGCATTCTTTATTAATAATCACATTACAATTATATGTTATGTAACTAAAACATATAATTAAAGAAGATTTTTTTTTCTTCTAATCAATTCTAATGGGAGGTATGAGACACTGTCTCTTATTTTCCATCAATGGTTTGATAGAAGAGAGTTAAAGTCACATATCAGCTTCAACGTCCAGTCAGTCTATTGCGACATTTTGTTTTTGTAGCTGCATAGGTCGAGAATTCTGTTTCGCACAAGTATGTTGTTGTAAACGGGAGAAGAACACTCAAAGCCACTGTGGCAAGAAGTGGATATCCATCACGAATTCTGCACAAAAAACATTCAGAGGCGTCGTTTTGAACAGTGACTATATTCTTTACCAACGTAAATTAGTATTGCTGATTTGTTGTGTATTTTTGGGCATAAATTTATAGTATATATAGATCCTGTCTCTATTTTACTTTTAGTTTATAAAGGAAAGTAATTAAATAAACTTTCATATGTATTATATGTACACTGGTTTGCGGGTAATCAAGACCTGAAAATCACACAAGCAAGCAAAAGAGAAAGCGAATACAGTTAATTATTGTCTACTTGAGCTTTGAATATCTTGCAAATGTGCAGCGACGGTAAGCACGATCTCCGCTGTGCCAAGGTGCTGAATCCGACCATGTCCAAAAGAAATTCAATGGGATAATAATATAATAAACTTAACCAACCTTGCCAGTATTGCTGAATTGGTATGTGTTTTTGGAAATGCATGAATAGTCTATCTCTTGATCCTATCTCTGGTTTACTTTTAGTTGGTGTCTAGCGCAGATAGGAGCCAAGTTGGCGAATGGGAGAAAATCCGCCGCGCAAACAAAACGACGTCGTCCGTGCATCGTTCGCGCGATGCCGCCGCTTCCTCTGTTTGCACTGTCCGCACTCAAGTCGGCCAGAATAGATTGTGAATGAAGATTTATCGAAGTTGTCCCATTTATCCATAAAACATAAATCTAAATATAGAGCTTTTACGATCCCAGCACCGACTCTCTCCCTGACCTGTCTGGGTACGTAAAAGTTTCGCTTTTTATTGCGTTTATCGACGTTTCTCTGCCGTGTACAGATTTAGACGCAATCCTGCTATCGTTAACCATTGTTTTAACCGTGTCGCTTGTGGTGGCAAGGCCGTGTAATAGTTTTGGGTTTCGTGCTGCCAAACGGACCCATGTGAGAATGACAACGGCGACGTGAGAAAGCAATAACTAACTACCTATATTAGGGAAGTTTCAAAGTCAGAAAACATATTTTCAGGAATAATATTGCTTTGCTGTATCAATTAGAAATTTGGGAGCTAATGAGCCCTGTTGCAGTTTGGCAACTAAGACCCAGTTGTATAGGGTCGGTCAAACGCACGGGTCAACGCCCATCCGGCGGCCTCCACGCAGAAGTGCGAGCCCGGGTAGGACTCTGGGCTGCGGGCCAGTCTTCCTTAGGAGTCAACCTTTGGGCGCTCCTGGACGGTTTGCAGCTGAAAGTCGGCTGCGAGATAGTTGGCCGACACTCGTTTTAACTGACCTTTTTTTGAAGAACAAATATTCTATAGCGGTCATCAGCATTTCACCTAAATCGGACCCGTTGGCCCTAATACTATGAATTATGCCTATGAAAATAGGCATAATGCAATTGCACAAGTTTAACAGTATTATTACCACACAGTTCCCTAATTATACGTTTAGTAAATTAAATAATTACATTTTTCAAAATTATTGGGACCTTCGTAAAACAGAATCTTAGAATATAACATACCTACAGGAGTTATTTGTCATTTTAAATATAGTAAATTTTACTGATGTTTCGTTACCAAACCATTTTCCCGAACAGTTCTCTTCAAATCAAATCAAATCAAAATCAAATCGCATTTATTGTCTTCAAAAACATAGTTGTTTAGACACTTTATATAGCCGCTTAATGTTAAAATAACTTTGAAATGTATACTAAATATTTCATTAGAGACTCACCACACAATTGAGTTATATTAGATATTTATAACTACAGTTAGTCATGAAATTATAATATTAAAATTAAATGGTCCTATAAATAAGAAATATAATTGATTATGGGAGACAATTTGAAATAATAGTTATAATATAATAATCAATAAAATGGTACAAATGTCAAGTTAAATAAATAAAATCGAGATGGAAATTGTCAGCCATCTAATTATAATTCGTTTATATATATTATATAATTCTCTCGCAATAAGGTAGCCTTTTAATTTCGATTTCAATTGGGCTATTTTTCCGTTTCTACATATAATTTTAATATTCTCAGGCAGTTTATTGTAACACGCCTTCTTTTTTATTACACATCTCCCATTGCCAACATAAAGTTGGGTTATATAAAATCGAAGACTATCGCGGTTGTCTAACATTATAAATAGAATAGAAACGAATTTACCGCGGAAATTTGTAGCACCCGATGTTTCGGTGACGTTTCGAGCCCGCCCCCCCCCCACCGTTATAACCTACGCAGTGGCGGCAGCGGTATGCGGCCTACCCGCAAAACAACGGATTGACAGCTCTTTCAGTCTATCCTGGACAACGGCGGTTGCAAAGTCACCGAAACGTCGGGTGCTACAAATTTCACGCGGTAAATTCGTTTCTTTCCTATTTATAATATAAAGTCGGGTTAATATTAAAAATTGCCTTTAACTCTTCGAGGACCATAAGCTTTGCGGTAGAGTATGGAAATGTTTGATACATGAAACTGTTAAAGGGCGATGTAAATAACATGTAGGTATGTCAAGTTTTGTGAAAATTGATTCAATAGATTTTGTATAAATTGATGGGACATAAGTGTTATCCCTGTTATCCATAAAGATGCAAGTTACAACTTTTTCCAAAATTTTATTATTTACTAAAAATCATACGTACCGTACATACTAAACATCAAATGGAGAAAGTCGCAATAAATATTTTGTTTATTAACTTAAAATTTACTGAAGTTCTTTGGTCATTGGCAAATAGTTTTGGGAAATAATTTATTTTTTTTAAATTCTTCATCTTATTTACATCTTTTTCTTAGTTTATTTTCTACTCCAAATTTTAAGTATTTAGTAGTTTTTAACGTAGTTGTTGCATGTTTATTTTTTTGTGATCAAATGATTATTTTATTATTACAATTTTATTTAATATTTTTTGTTACAAACATATTTTAATTTTGTTTTTATAATAATCCGCACAAAATTAAACGTTCACCTTAGAACTGGTCCCGGCCTAGTTAGGTGGCGTTGTCACTGGACTATGCAATGTATTCATTTTCTGCTATTTATTCAATGTTTAAAATATTTATGTGCATAGTTCCTAAGTTAAAATTGTTTTAAATTATTTTTGAATTACTTAATAAATAAATAAATAAATAAAATTTTAAATATATTGAAAAAAAAAAACGGTTTATTTTTAAATAAAATTTATTTTATTTTGCTATTATTAATATTCTGACTTCTCAATCACACGGAAAGAATATACATATATTACACATTATTCGTATTTCATAATTAATAAAATGATTTTTGAAGTTATGAAACACATATTTCCCATGGTCCCTAAACGTTTAATATTAATTCAGTTGAAATAAACATATTCATTTTCATAATATTGGCATTGGTGCTAACCTCGCAGTTAACCACTTACTTACGTAGTTACATAAATACTGTTGCATGCTTCTCATTTCATACTTTGATTAACCTTTGCGGTTTTGTTTCAGTCACAAGTACCTAACGTCACTGGTTAATGTTATTTCTTTGCGGTTTCCGAATATTTCTGAAATTAACTATGCTGAGTAGTGCTTCTGAATCACATTTTCTCCCTTTGCTCATATTAGAACGAGCTTCTCTAATGTGCGTCAGCCTTTACTTCAGGTGTTCCAATACAAAAGAAAAATCCTTGACGTTGCCTTTATGATGATGATGATGATGATGACATGGAAGTCAGTCCTACGCTTACATTCATTGCGGCTTATCCCATCTATATCTATTGGCCACCTGACTGTCCAAATACATGCTTACAATAACGTAAATGGTCTTTAAAAAAATCGCCATCGGTTACCATCACTAAATAATAGTTTTCATTCAATTGCCGATTTTAATCATTAGTGTCGATATTTATTTATATAATTACTAAAAGTAGGTAGGTAATTACGTAATTGATAGAAAGTTTTTTTACTAATGATTAAAGCTCGCCTTTTCTTAAGAATAAAGCGTTTTATTATTATTATTACTAATCACACGGCTCGGTGGCATAATGGTAAGGTCGCCTGATCTTAATTCGTAAGGTCCCGGGTTCGATTCCTGGCTGGATTACCATTTTCCGTTGGTATAAAATTAACGGAATGCAATAACAATACACACACTTACACATCTGTTACACTCACACATACATAAATAAACACTTCATAGTAGGGCTGGTTGGAAGAGATTGTCGTATGGCAATAAACCCGCCCATTGTGACATTTCACAATAAAGAGTATAAACAAACAAACAAACTAATGTCGACCATTTAGGAAGTACCATTTTGAAATCACAAAGCACCTTTTGAAAAGTGATAGGCCAGATTTATGGATAAACATATATTATAATTATTTATCTTTAATTGTTGTTATTGGATTGTGTTGGTCATAATTTTTCTATTGTTAATAGGCAATGTTTCTCGGATTTCTAAGTTTATTTGAAGCCAAGCGTTTGAACAACAGCATAAAAATATCGTGGACAATGAAGATCCGCAAACTCGAATACTAGGACCTCGCTTATCCAAGGTAATGTGGACCGAGGGTACCTCGGATAATCGAAAACTCGGATAACACAGACTCTGTCGTAAATCAAGAGGGAAACATACTGTAAAGTTTGAAATGAAAGAAAACATAATCAATGAAGTTAAAAAATACATCTTTTATATATTTAATTGTAGTTAAATGTAATACGATACATACATGCATACATTATAAAATACAGTACTGCATGGTGAAATTGGAGCTGTGGAGTGATGTTGGGGGGTAAAAACATGGCCTGGCCGAGGCCTTTTCGATCTCGGTTAACCCGGAACTCGGTTAATCGGGGCTTGGATAACGTAATGTAATGCTTCATCCCGAATGATACAACACTATGAAAATCCAAGGCAGTGTCGGATTATCCAATAGGGGCTTCGCGAGTCTCGGTATACTGTGCCCGCGACAAGGGATTATTACAAACATATTTTTTTTATTTGTTTCTAGATAGAAATAAAAATCGGCTGTATCAACCCAAAACTTTCCTGTCAAGTAGCCAGGAACTTAATTCATCTGAATATTAATTTCATAAATCCTACCACCACCAACCCCCCCCCCCCAACCTAGCGCCACCCTTTAAACTCCCCCCCCCCCCCCCGATGATGATGATGATGAATTCGAAATCGAAATCGAAATTTAAACCGAAACCGAAAACGACACCAAAACCGAAACTGGAATCGAAATCGTAAGCGAAATCGAAATCGAAAACTATCGAAAACGAAATCGAAACTCGTATACAAAATTTTGGGTCTCTGCTGTTGACCGTTAAGGAGTTTCCTCGTCGGGAGCCAACCCAGGGTACATCAGCCATGTCATGGTGGAACATGGAATTGAATTGAATTATCATAGTTTAATGCGTATACAAAATTTTGGGTCTCTGCTGTTGACCGTTGAGGAGTTCCCTCATCGGGAGCCTACCCAAGGTTCATCAGCCATGTCACGGTGGAGCATCGAAGGAGCTATCATAATTGAATGCATATTACAAAATTTTGGGTATCTGCTGTTGACCGTCGAGGAGTTCCCTCATCGGGAGCCAACCCAGGGTACATCAGCCATGTCATGGTGGAACTTGGAAGGGGATATCATAATTGAATGCGTGTACAAAATTTTGGGTCTCTGCTGTTGACCGTTAAGTAGTTCCCTCATCGGGAGTCAACCCAGGGTTTATCAGCCATGGCATGGTTTAACTTGGAAGGGGTTATAATAATTGAATGCATATACAACATTTTGGGTCTCTGCTGTTGACCGTTGAGGAGTTCCCTGATCGGGAGTCAACCCAGGGTTCATCAGCCATGTCATGATGGAACATGGAAGACGCTATGATAATTAAATGCGTACACATCATTTTGGGTCTCTGCTGTTGACCGTTGAGGAGTTCCCTCGTCGGGAGCCACAATCTTTTCAGCTCATGCCATGACCAAATGATGCCTGTATGCCAAATTTCAGCTCAATCGGATGCAGCGTTTCGGCGCTATCGTTGGAGAATACACACAGCAGACACACAGAAGTGCGTTCACAATACTTCCCTTAAACAGGAAAGTAAAAACATTGAATTGAAATTCTAAGGTGAAAATATTTAATAAACTTTTTGATCCGACTAATAGTATAATTCTCATATATTATCGACAATTCGCCACTGCCAACCTGTGCGATCGTATTTTTTATATGCGCGTTTTTTCTACGCGACTTAGCGTTGTCAGAAATGTGTAACGTCCTACTTTGGCGGTGCGATCGTGTTTTGTTTAAATGCATGTCTATTCTATACTATATCGTCGTCAGAATGTTTGTCCCAAAGGAGGCCCCAAAAAGTGCGTAAATGGGTCCAGAGATTTCGATTTACTACGCGACTTAGCGTTGTCAGAAATGTTAAACGGCCCACGTTTACAGTGCGATTGAGTTATGCTTATAATATATACGTCTATTCTACACTATATCGTGTCAGAATGTTTGACAGCCTCCAAAGGGGGCCCCGGAAAAAGAAAAGGAGGCCCAGTGATTTCGACGCCCTAAGGGCCTCTACATGGGTTAATCCGGCACTGGTCCGAGGCGAAGAAGAACATCTTGGCTCGTTGATCTACGGGAGCCAGAAGAAGAAGGCGAAGGGCTTGTAGTAGTTGCAGTACTTACATACCTAAAACAGGCAGACGGTTCACCTATATAATTTATGTCTATTTGTGGTTTGACCTCGCGAGCGTATACAATTTATTTGGCGTTCTTAATTTTGCAAGGGTTGAGTGATTTCACGATGGTTTGGGGTTAAGGTGGCGCGGCAGTGGAAGTATCTGGCGTCATGCGAGGTGGTCGTTTGATGGTTCGATGGAATGGTCTCAAGCCGTTTCTAACCCGAGACCCGAGCACAGATAAGGAAACAGCCGTATACCACTACACTAGATGCGTCACACACAGGGAATGCAATCTCAGTATACCGAGATCTAGAAATACCAAGATCTCGCACTGATTTTGCACGGTTAATATTGCATGCAAAATCTCGCAAAATGCACGATTTCGCAAATTCGCGAGATTTCCACGAAAACCTTTTCATCAAGAGAGAGATAAAAAAGCTGATCGAACGTTTATATTCCCGTCTACATCTACCGATGCAGTTATTATAGTAGACCCAGCAAACGAAAGTAATGATGATGATAACTTGCCCCTAGTTTTAGCAGCCGTAACCGCAAACACACTTCTCTCTCTTAATGAGGAATTAAATATGGTTTTGAAAACCCGCCCACAAGAATGTCCTTCACATGCAACTGGTTCGTCCATTGTAGATAAACTCGTCCATTGATAGATCAGAATATAATTAATCTCTTTTAATCAACGGGAGAAAAGGACAATACCTGCAGTTGGCCTACTTATGCCTGTTATCTGTGGTACCGACAAGTGTCGTGGCAGAATGGGCATTTTTTGCAGCTGGATATCTGACACGCAGCATCCGGTCGATTGGCTGACGAAACTCTAGATGTGTTGTGTTTTGTAAGAAGTTGCTTTCAAAATATGTAATTCCTATTGTTTAAAATAAATGATTAAATATATATTTTATTTCATTATTTCGCCCTTACCACCCAACTTTACCAAGTTGCAATAGAAATAATAAAAATAATATTCTCATATCTGCGAGATCTCGCCGAGGTCTTGCGAGATCAGACCTCTTAAATTTTGCAAATACCAAGATTGAAGAATTTGCTGCAAGATTGCATTTACTAGTCACACATTCAATGTGGCCAAAACGTTACCTTTATAGACAAGTTCCACTAAGGACACCGCTTTCCAAACTTTTGATGTCCTCGTGTCGAAATTATTTAAGTTTGCCGATGGTTTCAGCTGAATTTGGTGTGCGTGTTCATGAAAGTCTGCTGTGTTGACCACTTTCCTGGCGACGCTCTACGCTCAGTGTTAACGTTGTTTCATAGGATTGCCCAAAATATTGCCGAATTAAATTATCAAGAGTACCTATTTGTTTTATATTGATTATTTTTGTAGATTACATAGACTAATAGATAGGTTTCTATGTCTCCGTATTATTTCTGTGATTTGTGATGTAAACAGTCTATATAAAAAATACGATAGATGGCACTAATAATTGTTTGTTTCTACCCTTTATTGCGAAATGGGCAGGTTTATTGTCATATGACAATTTCTTACAACCAACCCTACTATGACGTATTTATATGTATGTATGCGTGTAACATTTGTGTGTAAGTGTGTGTCTTGTTATTGCATTTAATCGACAGAATTGAAAATGAAATTCCGTTAGATCCCAACGGAAAATGGTGACCCAGCCGGGAATCGAACCCGGGACCTTACAACGTAAGATCAGGCGACCTAACCACTATGCCACCGGGCCTTGTGTTATAATTGAATGTTATTATTGTTATCGTTGGTTAAATAATTGGGTTTTTATAATGAAAAAAACTTTTTAAAATTCATTAATTGTCAATTTTATGGCCAATGATGGTCAAATAAATTGATTTTACTTTCGCTGGCAATGGTATCAGCGCCACCTGCATTTTGCCGGCGCAGAAGGGTTTCCAAAACATCCTATGGAGTTGAGTTGAGTTATATAATAACTTTTCTTGCATGTTCAATCCAGTTTATAATAGCTTACTTGTTTATTTGTTTACATTTGTTCTACTTTATTTCAATCTCACTGCCACGCTGTCATCGAATTGCCATCAATAATGTCATCGAATTAACTTTCGTGTCATATCTATGTTCATAGATACAATAATGTGGTTATTCTGTGTTTCAAGCGTGCCGTGGTAGCACACGTCACGGCTGAGGCGACACTTTGGACTCTAGACCATGCCGCGGGCGATTCGATGACGTAAATTACAAAGCGGTTTATGGGGCGGGCTTAGTCTGTCATTAAGCTGGGATAATAAAATTAAATTACACGTCATCCGTTTGCCAATACTAATGTACTTACGCTGCCTCTAATTCACGGAGGCTTTGCCGAAACGTAATACCGGCAATGGTCATAATGACGCGAGTTGCTAAAATAGGAAAAATCATATAAAGATATTCTTTTAAATAAAGGATTGCATTGTACAGCCTAGCCATTAAGAGTAGACATTAATTCAACATGTTGGGAAATATTTTGATGTAGCAACACTTACCCTTGTCAAGACGATTATATTCCAATTGTTTGGTTCATGAAATTGAGTTCATTTCGTCATTAATTTTCGTTATTCATATTCTTTTGTAAAAATTAACAAATATATTCGAAGCGCAGCTAGAGAAGTCGTTTAAAGTGCCTTCTAGGTACATTTTAAGGTTATGTTTTTTTTTAAATTTCGCCCAGTTATGGCCGGATTTTCAGGCGCCCAGTCAAACTCGCTTGCGCGGCCTCTACCTAATGTAAGCGGTTATTCAAATCGAATGTATCGCGGACCGTGGCGTCCTTTATCCGTCTATCTCTCAGAATCGGGTGGCCAACGGGTCGTTTCAAGAGCGGCTGACATTAGGCCAACAACCACCCCGCTTCATAGGAAACCGTATGTCGTTTCGAGACTCCCCGGTTATTCGCCGGAGTGCACAGTCGATTGACTGAAGCCGCACGATGCGCAAACCGGGGTAACTGTCCCACCTGCCGACAGTGGCATGGGAAACAAGAGTCCTTACCAGGTTAGAATTTCTGCTTGGAGGCTACCGGATGGGGGCGGAACCGTGAGATAGGCCGACCTAAAAACGAGCAGGTCCTAGTGGCCCAACTGGCGGGTCTTAATGGCATGGGCTGACAGCAGTTAATCAACAGTTTCATCGGTAGAAGATTGCGACCTATCACTTATGTGTCAGTCTAATAACAACCTAAATCCGCTGAAATACGCTCGTCAAATCAACAACTTGTCTCTTCGGCGTCTACGAGTGTGAAATAAGCTGGCGCATTGCCAGCACTTAATATTCGTCTACCGAATCTTGTCAGCAAATCCATTAAAAAGTATACGCCATCATATCCATGATGTGTAAAGATATTTATGATTGCTGTTATAGTTCCGTTATGACATTTATATATTTAGAGACAGAGAGACCGGAATATGACAGACCGAAGGACTTTTAAGAAGCTCTTTGGGGCGTCGTTAAAAGTTACTTTTTATGGGTTTAGAAGGCGGTGACTATTCCAGGGGTAACGGCAGGAATAGTGAAAATGAGCATAATAGAAGTTATATCAAGTATAATGGTTAAGTTCTGAGTTTATGTGTATTATGTCTTTCTTACATGACATATCAATTTGGATGAGGTTTCATTGCACGATAATAACCAGAAGTGACGCTAAAACAACAATGTTGTTTCATGAAGGAACTAGAATATAACTCTGTTTCTCACGGGAACTAGAAAAAAAATCGTCAAGATAGAAGTAGAATTTTCACTAAGACTACGATTACGTATATAGGTAAACCGTTCGCTCCCATCCGATTAGGATAGTCAATTTTGAATATTTTGGTATATCCTGAGACCTTTCCGAAAGTATTTTAGGGAAAAAGAGCAATAATTTCTAAACCACTATGGTGCTAGCGTAGTTTGTTAGTATAGTTTGAGGGTGTCAGAGAGAGTGTAAAAAACTCTGATAGGCATGGTGTCAATACTAGAAATAAAAATATACTTGCTGACCATAAAAGTCGACTCTCCAAAACCACAAAATCATTCAAAGGGCAATGTATACGCTTCTACAATAACGTCCCAGAAAACATGCAAAATTTATCTGTGATACAATTTAAGTCATTTATTAAGAAGAAGCTGTACTCAAAGGGCTACTATAAAATAAATGATTATCTAGACGACAAAGACCCTTGGAAATAAAATGGTTTCCTCTATGATTTATGTCACGTTATATGTCACAATAATTTGTTACAGTGTCACAATAATGTAATTTTTATATCATTTATGTATGTTTGTATGCATTATTGACGTCAAAAAGTTATGATTTCGTACTATTTTGAACATAAAACTTATGATTATGACTAACATCAACATTTAAAACTAGCAGAAACAGATATTTTCCATTTTGAAGTTTTGATGTCCACGATTCGCTCTCATAATAAAATAACAGAATACAAAAAATAGATATGGTATTTGTTATACCAATATACATAACAACGTTATACCACTTCAGGAAGGTATAACGATATTAGATCATTCTTTCAAACGCTGGGGTGAACGCTGAGACTTATAGACGACACAGTCCACTGTCTAAATACGCAATACGTCTGTGAGAGTCCAACGCCCTACTGCGAGGCACTTGGAAGTGAACGCAGCGGGCCGACGTCACTCCCTCACTGTCTATTTGGCCGGATTATTTCGTCCTGCAGTTTGGTCGCAGGTTCGAAGTCGCTTACGCGGCCTCTATCCGGTGTTAGCGGTAATTCAGTTCGAATTTATCGCGGAACGTGACATCCTTTGCTCGTCTTTCATACCGGATCGGATGGCCACCGGGTCCTTTCAAGAGTAGCTGACATCAGTTAGCAACCACCCTGCTTCATAGGAAACGTATCAGAGTATTTTCAGACCCCCCCCCCCCCGGTTATTCGCCACAGTGCAAAGTCGATTGGCGGACGCTGCACGATGCGCACACCGCCCAGGAGAGTCCGAAGGTCATCCCCTAGAGGATCCGATCCATCTGCCGCGATAGGGGAAACAGAGTCCTTTCCAGATTCGACCCGCTTCGAAGAGGCTTCCGGATTATTTAGTTATTTTATTTTATAGCAAACTTACAGATAGTAAATATATGATACTAGTATTTTAAAACATATTCAAACGAAATAAATTTACTATCCTATGAATAGTTTGCAATGCTTGCATTACAAATTCACAGAAATAACATGAACACGTTGATAGTAGAAAATAATATAAAAAAGCTAATAATAATATAAGGGTAACAAAAGTAATAATTAAATAAGTTGTTAATAAGGTTATTTGGATAGAGCAAAATAGGAGTATGAGTAATTGGATAATAATATTTATTATACATAATATGATATAATACAATAGTATGTTATAATATAATAATCCAATAATACAGAACATTAGGATGGCAGTTAGTGAAATCTTATGAAGTAGGGCTAGGTATGATCGAGTCTTTTATTAAATTAATGGAATCATAAAATATATCTAATCCTTTACACGATTTATCAAAAACGCGACACATTCTGGTAAGAGCTGATGTTGTTATTGCAAGCGACAAATAGGTAGGTATTGAACCGTGAGTTGAGCCGACCCAACTAACCCAGCGGGTTTTAATGGCACAACTGCACACGAACCATTAAGTGCTACCGATATAAAACACCAAATCCCTCCCCCCTCCTTTCTCTATCCCATTTCTGAATATGCCACTGTGGAGACTATTAGAGGCTTGGTCGCGTTTGCGGCAAATTGAAAGCGAATCTTTGAATGTTTAATTAGCGTTAGTTGCAATTTCGCTTAGTGTAGCCACCGCGACGCGTCCGGTGCTTGGCACCAAACTTTGCAACCGTGCAAACGATGCGATCGACCACTGCCACCTGCTCTAACCACGCTAACCGACACTGGCAGCCTGCTAGGTCGCACCTAACGTTAACGCTTGTATTTATAGGGAGGTAAGGATTTTTTTTTTAAACCGGGTAGTCGGGGCAAACCAGGTACCTCGCTATTTAATAATCATAATTAAACGCTTTATTTGCTAAACAAAAATGCGAACTTATTGACTAAAAGCTATTTCTAAAACTACAGACCCAATCTATCGATCTATTCGTGAATTATCTATGTATCTTCTAAAACCGAGAAAGTCTGCAACAATTCTAATGCGCGCACAACGTGTTAACAAAACGCGTGCAGGTGCACGTGCAAACATATTTTTTCAAAATCTGCGAATTAATCATTTTGAGCCCCTTGAGACGATTAAAGATTGAAGATTTATAGATTGAAGTCTGTATCTGCGTCTATCTCTCTGTGTGCATGTGTGTCTGTGTGTGCGTCCTCCACAATAGCGCTCAAACGCTTAATTTGATTGATCTGACATTTGTCATGCATTTGGCATTATTTTTCAATCTCGAAATATTGGACTTAGAACTTGAAATATTGTAAACAAATGCCTTGTTGGATCGCCAAAATCACATTTTCAAATTTTGGTTGAAAAATTTGGTTCAAGCTACACTAATAATATAAAATATCCTCCTTACATTTTAATTAAATATTAACGCCATCTGTTGGCGCTTGGCCCAACCCCGCCCATCGCCTAGAAACGAATCGCGCCGAACCCGACCGGCCGAGAGAGGGCGCTCATCGATTTTATTTATGAAATTATAATATTCAGATGAAATCAGTCCTTAATTGTGCTTGGGATGATACAACCGATTGTTTTACTTAATGTTTAAAACGAAAATTAAATAATATTGTTACGCTCGAACACGTGTGAAGACTTACACTCGAAAATGAAAAACGAAAACGAAAGGACGAGGAGGGGGGGGGGGCGGGCATGGAACCGAGCAACGCTTGGTGACATTCAGATTTATGATATCAAAGACTATCGCGGTTGTTTTACGAGTGTAGACGATTGTACCCTGAACTAGGGCGGCGAAACATCGGGTACTACATACTTCACTCTGAGAACTCGTTTTTATCTTATTTATGATTATACATAATAAGCTGATTATACATAACATTATACATAACAAGCTGAACAGCTTGTTATGTATAATGTAACTTTAGTAAAAACTTCTATTTTCCGAATTAATTTTGAATATCCCGCTTACTCTGTGTCATATTTTTACTGCGGGAAGCTATAAAAGAAATATAAAAATGTAATAAAATATAAGCGTAATAGTTAATAAATCTCTAGAAAAAAAACATAAACATAAATACAATAAAACAAATAGGAAACCCCAACATTTTCGCCTGCGTGAATCCAAAGTGAAAATCTTACGATTTTCACTTTGGTTCCGGCTACCGTAAATTAACTTTGCGTTTGCACGGCCTGCAAGGGTGATTATATTTAAGAATTATCACGATTTAAATAGCATTTTGGTGAACCCCACACTCCAGAAAGTTATAACGTAATGACTTAATGGACAACACGATCCACAGTCAGGCTACGTTAGCAGCCCATAAGAGCCCAAAGCGAGGGGGCGAGGTGGCCACACTAGGTTACCTTCCTAGTGCCTCGCCGTAAGGCGTTGGTCTCTGTCGGGCTCGTGGTTTTGCTGGACGGTAGGTTTGTATAGTCCACAAAGTCTTCCACGCTCACCTTACGGGAGATACAACGATCATTATCGTTAAAACTTCCTGGGGTTACGGGTTCGACCATTGTAGTTGACAGTTCCAGTTGTCATTTGTTTGTTCCTAATGGTCCCTAATAGTTCCGTGCAGCTTAGGCCTGATGACCTCTCTGTGTCTTAGGTCGTTTCAGCTCACGGTTCAGCACCCTTCCGGTAGCCTCCTCAAAGAGGGACTTAATCTGGAAGGGCCGCTGAATTGAGATCGAAAGTGCAGATCCGGGGGAACATCTCGGGCGGAAATGAACGGCCGCTACTCCGCAGAGGTCGCTTGCGCGGCCTCTGCGGAGTTAGCGGTAATTCAGATCGAATTTCTCTCGGATCCGTGACGCCTTTTTTTGACCGTCAAGAATCGTCGACATCGGGTGGTTTCTCAGGACAGGATAGAAGTCAGGTCGACTACCCCCGCTGCTTACGAAATGTTCGCTTGATTGACACGGCCCGGTGCGCAAGCCGACCAACCTAAGACACAGAGAGGTCATCAGGCCTAAGCTGCACGGAACTATTAGGGACCATTAAGAACAAACAAATGACAACTGGAACTGTCAACTACAATGGGCGAACCCGTAACCCCAGGAAGTTTTAACGATAATGATCGTTCTATCTCCCGTAAGGTGAGCGTGGAAGACTTTGTGGACTATACAAACCTACCGTCCAGCAAAACCACGAGCCCGACAGAGACCAACGCCTTACGGCGAGGCACTAGGAAGGTAACCCAGTGTGGCCACCTCGCCCCCTGGCTATCAGTTTCGGCCAGATTTCTTCAGCCTCCCGACTAGTAACGGGTTCGAGGTCTCTTGCGCGGTCCTCTTCCTTACGTAGCATTGATTCAGTGTCTACCAAATCTATCGCGAACCACGGCATCCTTTGCCCGGCTGTTCACCCGGTATCGGGTAGCCGATTGGTCGTTTCAAGAGCAGCTGCCGTAAGGTGAACAACTACCCCCGCTCTAGAGAAAACAAATCCGTTTCCAAACTCCCCCGACTATCAGTCGAATTGCAGAGTCGATTGGTTGATGCCGCACGCTGCGCAAACCAACCAGGAGCGCCCGAAGTTGATGCCTAGGGGAAACTGGCCCGCAGGCTTGAGTCCTGTCCGGGCTCGCACTTATGCGTGGAGGCTGCCGGATGGCTGTTGACCCGTGAATTTGGCCGACCCATACACTAGGGTCTTAGTGGCCTTACTGCAGCATGGCCTTGGCCTGCAACAAGGCCAACATGGTCTTTAACAGATGACAGTTAGATGAGACAAACTTTATTCTACAGCCAAAGAGCTCCATTTTCAAATTTTGTAATTATATATATAAAAAAAGTAATAATGTAAGCGGACAGTTCCGTAAATTTTTAGTATGAGCTATTTATCTGCGTAGTAACTTAACTATTTAGGGCTACCTATTAACTGTATATCAACAGAAACTGTAGGTACTGAGTTTCACAAGATTTACGAGCCATTTAATACTGCCGTCGGATCACGATACCCATGTGGAAAACCATCGTTAGTATGAGTGCTCTCTAAAATTTGAGAAGTAGCACTAGGACCTATTACGGAATAGCAGATATTGCATTCGTCGACTGGATCGCTTTAATTTGCTAGAGTTTATGAAACTACAAAGCTATAAAGTTATAATTGAATTTACTTTGTGATATTAAAGCTCAAAGCGCACGTCGAATTTTATGATATATAAAAATACTACATTTTCTTAGGAAAATTAGTATCCAGAATTTATGTTTTTAAATTAAAGAAAATATATGAAAATCACAGGGCAAAAAAAGAGGTTTGTCAAAAAAGCAGTTTTGAGATAATCGCATTTAATGATTTGAAGAGTCATAATTTAAAATCAGTAAAAATCCAAGTGATGGGTAACATGTTTATTAATATATATCCTTCTAGCCGTATTCGGCCATAGCGATTGCATTCTAGATTCTTTTTTTTATTTTTTATTGTTGGGGGTTTTGCTGGTGAGCCGTCAGGTGACTGATGTAGCCGATCTTGGCTTTGAATGTGCGTGCACATTTGGCGCAAGTCAAGACACCATCGACGTAATTATACTTTATGGCCGCCGGTGGTCGGGCCTTTAGCTCGTCGCGCTTGGCATCTAAGTCGAGCAGCCTCTTGTTTATTAATAAGAATACAAGAAAGCAAAATAAAATATTCGTTTAAATAAAGGTAAAAATTTAACGAAGTAATTTTTAACAGGAACAGAAGAAATGTCAAAAGAAATGTTATAAAAGAGAAATGTAATTTCAATTTTAAACCTATATATCTTAATGGCGGTGCCCGTTTCTTTCCTGGCCAAATAGATGGTTCTTGTTCATTTGGTAGCGAATGGTTTCGTGCAGCTTGGGCCATACGATCCATTTTGTTCTCGGATCGGCTCAACTCACGATTCAGCTCATATTCAGAAGCCTCCACGTGTGGAAGGCTACCCGGGTAAGGCTCTCGTGTCTCAAGCCTCACGGCTGGTGAACCAGTTTCTTCTGGCGGGATTGCATCCCGCGTTACTGGACGATTTCTGCACCGTTCGGCGAAGCCCATCGGTTGTGCACTCTGAATAATTGCTGAAGGAGTCTGGAGACTATGGAAATATACTATCACCTAAGCAGCGGGGGTGGATGTTGACCTCTTGTCAACCACTCTTGAAATGACCATGAGACTACTTGATCCTGAATTCAGAGCCTGGTAAAATACGTCTTTGGACCGCGATAGATTCAAACCGAATCAGTTTGAAAGGCGGCGTGATGGGTTTGGTTTCTGCAGTTCGAAGAGTCGATGAGGTGGAGGCTACCCTCCAAATAAATCCAAGGATTTCCACCCTGATTTCTGATCTCCCATGTTGGAGGTTGCTCTGCGTAGATTTTCGAGGATGTTAAGATGTTGTCGCAACCATTGTCGTTCTGGTTTGTTCTCAGGGGTCACAGACAGAGCTAAAAATATAACGCCCGGAGGACTCGCTGATAGCCATTTATTTAAATCAGGAAGAATCATATCGCCACAGGAGGGGAGAGGGGGGGGGGGGGGGATACTGCCATAACCGTTCAGTGGAGAAAATATTATTATAACCTGAAGCCACAGTCGCTATTGATTCGGTCTAGTCTGTCTAAAAAAAGACCATTTATCGAATCGTTAATTAAGAAATTATTCGGTCATTCTGCAGTCACTGACTAAATACAGCGGTCGTCGAACGCGCAGTCGTCGGTCGGTTTTTCAATATTTCAACCGAGTGAAACGCAATCATGCAAACCACGGCAGCGACCTAACACCTATGTGTCAGTTAGGCCTGTTTCACACATATGCGGTTCCATTCGGGTCGGTTCGTTTTCGGTTGCAACCGAAAACGAACGAAACCCCTTCACACATACGCGGTTGTCATACGGATCATATTAGGTTAGGTTTTCTTCTGTACGCTCAGTAGTGATCATGGAGGGGAGGCAAGGCTCTATAGCAGTGTTTCCCAATTAGTTTTTTCTGCGCGCCACTTGAAGAAACACCTCAAACTCACGTACCCCTTATTGAAAGAATGCCAAATAAAATTAAATCAGTTTTTAAAAACATTTATTACCATCAAAATACAGTTCTAATGACGGTGAAAATCAGTTAAATGTGACAAATGTGTACGTTCTTCTTTCCACAACTCTGAAAAATCTTATTTTTATTTTTATTTATTTACGTATACATATACATTCAAATTCATGACCACAACAGAAAATGAAATGACAATTTAGACAATGCCGTCGTATGCTTTTAAAGTTATATACACATCTGTCTGAGCGTGAGCCCAGGTTACATAGCGCATACATTAAACGCAAATGATAATATTTCTATTATGCTAAGCAAAGAGCAGCCGAGCCCGCCCTGCTAGGCACCTCTGTGTTAAGGCGAGGTCGTTTCGGGAGTCACACTAGAGTACCACGTTTGTGTCAAGGAAAGATCTAAAAGATTATTTTTTAATTATTTCAATTTTAATTTATAATCATTATTAATACTATTATTATTAATATTGTTATTATTGTTATATATTTTTTGAATTATTGTTTTATTATTTTTTCATTTTTTATACCCTTTTTCAGTATTTTAAACAATTGTCTAAACCGCAGAATAAAATCTACACGCGCGAATCCCCTTTTTTGCGGTATAGAGGTGATTGTCGCATCGTATTCATATGAGTTCCGCTCGTTTCACTGTACCTAAATATTGATATCCATAATGCAGGTAGGCAGATAGTTTCGTATTGAAGGCAACTGAACTGATTGACTTGTGATTAACGAGTTCAGGGGTTCGCAGCAAGCGGTTTTCTGACAACGTAATCATACGACTAACACTTTTTAAATAATAAAAGTTATACAGTTACTTAATTAAACTAAAAAGTTAGATACATACTTACATTTTATAATAGCAACTGTAGAAATAATTATATTAATCTGGTTGCTTTATGGTCAGCTTTAGTCTCAACTCATTTTCGAGTTGAAGTCTGTGAAGTTTTTAAGTTTGTCGTGGCCGAAAATCCGCTTTCGCAAAGGTACTTCGTGCAAAACATATGTCAGCAATTGTCGTTTGCGGAATGGTTTTTTACTGATAATTTTATTTTTCAAGAGATTGCCACGCGTACCCCTTGATGCAACTTCGCGTACCCCTGGGGGTACGCAACCACTACCCCTGCGGGTACGCGTCCACTAATTGGGAAACACTGCTCTATAGAAAAATTAAAAAACGAAAAAGGAATACTACAATTCATTGGGAGCACCTATCATTACTTTACGGTAGGAATTTGGAGCATCTTCCTGAAGCTAAGAGAGCACGAAGACATTTTTTTTAATTACTTCAAGATATCAACCAAATCATTTGATGAATTACACGTGAAGCTAAAGAACTGTCTTCAACGCCAATTTACATTTATGAGGGAATGTATTCAACCGATTTAGATGTTGGTCGTCACTTTGAGGTAAAACAATAAAATCAACACATTTTTTTTAGCAGTCTTTTCCAATTTAGATTTTAATTAAAAAAATTAAATAGATACATATATTTGCAAATAGATAATAATTGTACCTTGCATTTGCAAGGAAAACTGAAGTTACATGATGTTTTACAAATTTTGAAACGCATATTCTGAGCGCCCTTCGAAAGAAAAACTGTGGAAAAACCTGTTCGCGTCGAGGTGCTCAAATATTCGGTGCTCTACTGTTTCTATTAGGTATAGCGATTGGAATCCAGCAGCATTTTCAATCCACCTGGATTTTTGCTGGACCAACAAATGAAACTGCAAAAATGAAATTCAAAAATGAATTATAATTGCATTCAATCCCTTCGGATTGAATGCAATTATAATTCATGCAAATAAACGCGGAAGCGATACCTTGGTAATGGTTACTCAATAATACTAAACTACCGATTGATTATTAAAACGAAAGCAGGAAAAATCAGTAAAAATAGTTGAAACGAGAAAAATAATATTGTGTTTGGGTTGGGAATTGGAAAGCGTTTATTTTCATATGCATGCATTACTTATTTATTCTCTTCTGTACTATATTTTCGGTACATTATACATAAACTAAATTATGATTCAGTTTTGTTTTACTCTAGGTGAATCAGTGCAAGTGTGACAGAGTAGGTTCGATACTAAAGTGACTGAAAGATTGGTCGGCGTTAGACCAGGCGCGCCCTGTAGTGCGGTGCGTTGCGGTACGTTTTTTTTTACGCTGAACGGAAAAACATATTTGTAAACCGCGCACTACGGTTGAAAATTCGGACGTATTAGTCATTCGTTGTCTATATAAGTCTTTGCCGTCGATCTGCGGAATAATGTTCGCAGTGCGCGGGATTCTTTATAACTCCATAGTATGGAAAAACACGTCCGGTGACGCACCGCAGCCAATCTGCAGCAATCTGCTGAATTTAAATCTGGACCGATTTTTATCCGCAGTGCGCGCGCTTTCATGTAATTCTATAGTTCCAGTGCCGTATTAGCCAACCGAATTACTGTTGTGTGTGAACTTGCTCTAAGCTAGTTTCTCCGACTAGGATAGTGCATGACTCACCGAACGTAGCATGCTTCGGGAACTTGTTGAATAGTGGTGTTGCACACCATTCACTTTATAATGTTGATGATACACATTAAGCATGTAACTTTTGAAACGTTTACCAGTATCTTTTCGTCGTGGGTGCTTATTGAGTAGCGCTATCAAATAATTAATTATCGTTTCCTTCTAATTGCAATTCAGACTATTTTATTGCACATTTTATTATGTTTATTTTATTGTATATGTTTATGCTGCTATTTATTGCCGTTTTTATTGAATTGTATATTTTTGTTTTAGGATTTATTTACAGTTATTAAATCGAAGACTATTATAAATATTGACGTTATAAATAAGATACATATGAATTAATCGTGTATGCCTTGTAGCACATAGCGTTTAGGCGATGTTGCAACCGCCTCTGTTTAGTCTATCCTGGACAACAGTGGTTGCAATATCGCCGAAACGTCGTGTGCTTCACACTTCACGTCGTAAATCCGTGTTTATCTTATAAAGTCGAAGACTATCGCGGATGTTTGATATTTTAAATAAGATAAAAACGAATTTAGCGCGTACAGTTTATAACATCCGACGTTTCGGCGATATTGCAACCGCCGTTGTTCAGGGTAGACTAAAGTGCTGTCAATAATCATCAGCGGTTAGGTGGCAATCTGTTGCTGTTACTTCGTAAATTATAAGGGTGTTGGGGCGGCGGGATCGCCGGTGGGGCGGCAGGAATTTTGAAAATCCGTCATGCACACAACACTCACTGTATCCTGCGGTATGTCCTTCACGGCGCTGGGCATTAGAAACATTTTAAGAAGAGGGCTCCACGTAAAAGAGAGTTTGTAATCGTCGTCGCTATTGAACTTTGGGGTTCTTATTATTTTAATGGCTTCCTGGATCATACGAGGAATGTAAAATTGTTCGTTAAATAGCACAATGGGAATGTTTAAACTGCACCTAAATGTTAGTTACGCTATCCAATATATGTTTGCAGATCGCCGATTTTTCTCAGTAAACGTTTTTAACAGCTTTGATGTGTTCCATCAGTCGAGTGGCAATAGGCCGTTTCGTTTGTCCAAACTAGGTAGGCTAAATCACAGCTGCATTTGTTTTTATACACACTCGGGGTTTGCAGTGGTATTACATCATTTACAGGCCCCAGATATCAAGCGTGTTCATCTTATTTATAATTATTTACAGTTTTTACAATTGTGGAGAAATTTTTATATATGAAGCTTATTTAGCCTTTTTTATTTCCTTTTGCAGACGTCACATAACGAGATACTTACATAGGTTACCTTTCAAGAAGCCCGACCATTCTAACAAGGAAAACGTAAATATATATATAATGGAATAAAAAACACGGCTGCCATTACAAAAAGTGAACTATTGTACATATTTGTTATTATTTGTGATTTATTGTGATTTATCCATATAGATACATTTATATTGTATATTATGAATGTACTTAATCAGACCTTTCATTTGACACTAAACACACTATATTTATGTTATTTTATTGTCATATGGAGATTTGGACATATAGACAATTGTTTACTTAATATTTCGACAGTTAAGATATCCTACGACACTCGGGATGACATAGCGATTATAACAATATTACTCACTTTTAAATCGGTTTGAGCGTTTAGAAGTTACTGTAGAATAAAGAAACGAAAAACATACATATATGAACCCTGAACACTTTACACTCCTTTTTACATGCGCAATCTTCGGAAACTTTACTTTGTATAAGCAAGTTTCAAGTCTTATTGCCTAATTCTTAACTACATAGTCCAATAAATACTCGATCTGGTCCAATGTTGCGGCCATGCCGATACGAATGGTAACTCAGTGGAGGACAAACAGTGAATGCTACCCTCTAGGTAGAGGGCGTCATCAGAAACTAGAGGTCCTCGAGGAGGAGAGGCAGTACCAGACGTTCTCAAACGCTTGACGTCAAACGCTTGTGCGTCGCGTGCCGTCAAATGTGTGTCAATGTGAGGCATGGCTTCTGCATCACAACAATGCCCCTTTACATTCAGCTGTGATTGTTCGCAAGTATCTGGGCAGAAATTCGATCACCTAGCTTGATCATCCCCTCTGCTCACCAGATCTAGCCTCGTGTTATTTTTTCCTGTTTCTTAAATGCAAAATGATCATGCATCATTAGGACGATGTTGATAGGATAAAACGAGAGGCAGCTGAAGACCCTAAATCCTGAGGACTTTCAAGGATTTTTCGCAAAAAGGAACAGCGATGGGACATGTGCATTGTTTGAACTAAAGGATAGGTACTATCATTGATTATATAGCGTATTTATAGCGTATTAGAATGCTCATGGTCCTAATACGATTTAACAACTAGGTTTTTACTACGAAACGCAAAGTGTAGATGGCACTCATAGTTATAAAAAGTATTAATTTTCTCTTATTAGATGGCTCTCTAAACACGATTAATTTAATACAAACGATTTTTTAAAATCATACCTGTTATTAATTTAATAATATTTACATAAAGATATCACTTTTCAATTTTGGTAAACAGGTTTCAATACGTAATAATTACACACTTCATGTTCAGGCAGACTCATAGATGGCATTTTACATCTCAGTTATATGTGATGTAACCAGCCTATATAAAAATGCGATAGATATCACTATTAATTTGTTGTTATCATTAGTTAAATTATTGTGTTTTTATAATCAATCTTTTATAAAAAAAACATTCATTATCAGTGTTATCCCATTTGGCCAAATGCATTGCTATTACTTTGGCCGTTAATACCATCAACGCCCATTAATGCTATTGAGCAGGGCAATCTAATACCATATACCAGGGGTTCCCAAATTTATTGACGTCGCGACCCACTTTTTAAAATCACAATATTTTGCGACCCAGCGAGAACTTTTTCAGAGAAGTTAGTAAAAAAAAATAAAATAATAATTCATTTGAAAGTATCATAAGTAGGCACTTCATCGGTATTAGTTGAATGTTCGAAATCGCATTTTAACGAATTCAAATGTCGGAAATTGCTTTTATTAAGTTACTGGATGGTTGCAGTTGATTTTCGTTTATGAATATATCTAAAGCTGGAAAGCAGACGAACTTTCGCTGTTTAGTGTTATTCTTCCACAACTCAAGTTTTCTCATGAATGCTATTCTATTCTTTTTAAGTGCTATCTTTATTTTATTTTTTTATTTTATTTCATTATATTGTCTGTAGGTATCCTGAATACACTGAGACTCGTCGTTCTATCTCTTCGTCTATCTGCCATATTATACCCTACGTTCATACGTTGTGTTTGCGACCCACCTGGAATCGGCTCGCGACCCATCAGTGGGTAGCGACCCACACTTCGGGGAACCGCTGCCATATACAATTAATGGTACTATGGAAGGGAAATATTGTTTTACCTGAATTTTTTGGTTTAATAAAGAAGTTACAACCTCAGTTCGCCTATTTCTTGGACAGACGATGTGTATAACTAAGTAAAATCCTTGGTAATTGTAATTTTCTTGCGTAACACAGCATCAACGACAATGAGCGTTCTGGGACGGTTGTTAAAATCGCTAGACAGATGCGTCTACCGTGTTAAGCTACACTTTGCCGGATATCATAATTCTCACGCCAGAGTTTCAGTTTCCGATCCCGCTATAAAAGAACAGCGGTCGCGGTGCGTTTCGATACAAAAGCGGAATTAAATAATAAACATAATATCGCTATTTTCAACAGCGGCGCTGGAAAATAACTAACGTTTACTATCCTGGCTCAATCTTCAAAGCGGGAGAAATTAAGTATCGAATAAAAACTGTGGCCTTCGGTTTATCGATGGATAAATTGACCAGATACTACAATCAAACGTAACATTACTTTTATGTTATGTCTATAGGTATACAAGACTTCGAATTTTCTGTGTTTAAAATGCAATAATTTCTCCGATGATTAATAATAATTTATTTTTCTCTAATACCGATAATTGTTCGAGTATTTCTCATACGATATAGAAGATTAATTAATAACAGATTAATCACATGAAACCTTGGATCTTCGTATAATTATTCGTATAAAATTTATAGTTAAAAGATTTGCAATTATACCTTTTATTCTGATTATGCGATGTGTTGACTTTGAATTATCAAAGTTTTAGTAATTTCTGTATTTTAAATAGTACCTAGTATATAAGTTATTACAACCGGTACAGATTTTTGAAAATGAAGTGAACGGAACTCTTGTTTTTGCGCTTCCGCTTTGGGCAATAAATAGAAAGCTTCGCCAATATACATACATCCTTGCAGCTGTTCTGAGAGTTTGAACTGCTCGAAGTGAGAAACTCTTTGTGAAACAAAATTTTAATACTATTTGTCATGCGCAAGCTACTATTAGTAGAATCCAGCAGATCAAAAGAACACGAATGTGTATAGGATTCAATTAGTTAGTGTCTCTTTTAACACATGAATTTGCAATCACATACTTAGATTTTATGGGCATAATACTCGTCAATAATATAAATAACTAACTGACCCGTGCCCACTTCGATGGGCGGTGAAACTTTTTACTTGTGATGAAATTATGAGTGTAGTTCGGTTAGTACTGAGTGCTATGATTTATTTCCTGCTTGCCAAAAGAAAGGTTATATTTTTACTGCATATGTAATGTATGTATTTGCATGCCAATTTGACCATATTACGTTATTTGTGAGTATCTTCTTGTGAGTGTCTTCTTGTGAGTGTCTTATTTGTGAGTGTCTTATATTTTTAACCATTTATGCAGTAAAAGGGAAATCATATGCAGTAAAAGGGAAAAGTCTTTTGTTTTAAACACTTGAGATGATAAATTTACTTATTTTGATATGAATTCATAATTGTTGATAATATGACCAATAAACATGACCTAACGATTTAAATTATTTTTTTAATATAAAAAACTACTTTTTGTGACATAAATATAAAATTTCGACATATGCTGTCGCTGACTTTTTTGTAAGCATCACCAAGCTCTACAACTTTTCTCTAGAACTTTATCATATATCTCTCATCGTTAAGGCAGCGTTAGTTAGAAACGTTTTCGTTCGAACGTTTTTTCTCCGACTTACTATGCAAATCCAACTACCACGAAAAAGTCTTTTTATTTTTCGGATTAATTTATAGCCTATGACACTCACAAATAACGTGGCTTTCTATTGGTAAAAGAATTTTCAAATAACAACAAAATCGGTTCAGTAGATCCAGAGATTACTTCCTACAACCTCACAAACTTTACCTCTTTGTAATATTTAGTATAGATAACATTCAAGACGAGGTTATAGTTATTCATAAGTTTTAAAAGTCCTTAAACAAATGGATGCTAAAAATTGGATGATTATATAAATATATGAGGGTCCCAAACAAATGGATGCTAAAAATGGATGCTAAAAATTGGATGATTATAATTATATAAAAATATGAAATAGATTACCTAATCTATTTCATATTTTTTTTTCGTTACCTAGTAAATCAACATTTAAATATGTAGTTTTAATATTAAAAATAATTTCTGATATATTTAAATATGTAGTTTGATATCATAAGTTTTATTGTCTTTTAAGTACTTACTACCTAAGCTGCTATTTCTTTATTTATATTATTACTTTTATTTGTGGTGGGTTTCTTTTTCGGATTTTTTATTTTTTTAGGGTTTTTTTCGTGTATTTTTGATTTTTATATATGTACGTTAAAAGCTCTAGGTTAATGATCGACTGCTGGTTCCTTCGCACTCTTGTTCGATTAGAATAGCGAAGAATTTAAAGCTCTGCTTCAGTTTTACGAATAATTATATTAATGTTTTTAACTTCGCGCAGACTTATTATGCGGCCAGATAGAAGACCACCCGGGTTGCCGCTTTGTTAATCTATATCTGATTCTTATCTGACAAGTGACAACCCCTAAATGCAACTTGGCAAATGACTCTCTCGCCTTACAGGGTTGTAAACGATATTTTCTCGGTTATATTAAACTCCAATTTAATTGTCGTCTCCCTGGCCACTACATATTTTAATATATTGTAAGCGTCATAAAGGCACTCACATGAAAGAAGGAAGTATAGTTTGTTTGCGGCTAATGTATGGCCCGGCCCTATTTTGATCGCTCTCTCTATATTTATGGTCTACATTTTTGTCTTTGTTAACGTTTTGTGTCGGGAGCATCATACCACTTCATTTTACATCTCATTAAAATATAGAACAAAATCGGGATATATGTATTAGTGCAGTTATCATACTAAGCCTAGTCCTAGCCACTGAAGGTTAAGGTTCTGCATAATATAAAATGAAATAAATAGTTTTTTCTCAGTGTCCAACGTTACTTATGGTGTTTATGTCTTACTCTTTCAGGACATTTTCTCGTAATAATTTATAGATTTATGTCGCTTTGTTGTTTTTTGTCAATTTGGTTCCTTCATTTCATCGTCATATCGTAGTGTTTTAATCTAGTGAGTTCTTCCATGAATGGTGATATATTGGTGTCGTAACATTTCGTTTTCGTCACCAGTCGCTGCCGAAAATAGGTAATACAATATCGTGACACCCTTCGGATGATTATAAGTTAATTTCATTTCATATTTACGGTGTTATAAAATGTAATAAATTTCATTTCGTCTAAATGTGATCTGGTGAAAGCTTTTAAGTTATTTTCATCCTTATTTTGATCTACGTTTTGGTTGTTAACGCCGTAGATATATTTCATGAATATTGAACGAAAGCACAGTTGCGTCTGTTACTCAATCATTTTTAGTGTCACTTTACAAGATTGCCGCCGAAAACATCTGTTATCAAACTGACGTGGCAGATGATCGATTGAGCTGCCGCTTCAGGAAATGCTTGGCGTACGCGGCCGCATCTTCCGAGAACTACCTCTTATGAACAGTAAGAGAGCTCACTGCACGTACCATCCAATAAATTCGATATTGCTTTCAACCCCTAAACTTGTGAAGTAAAAACTTGGCCGTACCTTTTGCATCCCGGAAGGGACGTTACACATTCTAGGGGTCAAGTTGCAAACTGAAATTTCAAACAAGCGGATGAGTTAGCCTAGGTAGCCTACAATTGTGATGCTTATTATATGGTGACGACTCCAAACAGCAGGATCAACAGCCCGTATTTGCTTTACTACTTACCGGATACTTACAATAAAATATTCATCCAGTGTTACAGTTTCATCTGTTATTTTTAGGAAGCATTTTTTGCGCAGTTTCAGAAATACACAAACGCAATTATTCTAAATCAAACACCCTTAACTGCCATAAATTCTCATACCCTCTTTATTTTTAACTTGCACACACACATTTATGTATTATAATTATTTGTTTGTATTGTGCAATTGGACCAATAAACATAGCATAATTTAAAAAAAGGTCGTTTCTCAAAAAAAAAAGTCCAAAAAGTTCATACGACCATTTTAATTTCTCAAAAATCCGTATCGTGACTTCTTTAAGCTGTTTTCTCTATTTGCAATGGTTCGGATTACCCCATACCACAGTATAATAACACCCAGTAAGCTCACTCAAGAGCTACAAGGCAATCCGGGAAGAGGGTGCGACGGAAGTGGGGCGAGGAGTAAGTCATGTCACGTCCTTAGGCCCTAGTTACGGCGCTATGGGCTGTGACGCGCTGAGGGGGCAGTTTGTGTCGGCTCTTACTATTACTTTTTTTGTGGAGATTTACGAGTCGACGCCATATGGTATACACAGGTCTATAATGCTGCAAATCGGTAGCATTATAGCATCTGCGTCGCCGGGGTACCGTAAATGTGGACGGGACCATGCTTCAAGAAGAAGACGAGTAATCATATTACGATTTGTGGTAGCCCTTAAGATTCCTGACGTCACTTGCTTCGATTTCAATTTTGTTCTAATAGAAGCTAGTGTCTGGTATACTGTGCCCATAGTGTCCTCTTTTAAAAACGTATACTGCATAGTAGTAAATTTAGGAATAAGCATCCTATTATAAAAAAAATATCGTTCGAGTTCGAGTTCGAGTACGTACATCAAGATACATAAGTATCTTGTATCAAGATACACTAGTATTAGTATAAGAAGTAATACATCAGTATTAGTATCTTGTATCAAGATACATAAGTATCTTATATCTTGTAAGTATCTTGTATCGCGAGTTCGAGTAGGTGCTTTCAGATACATGAGTATTCTACGTTTAACTCTGACGCCTCTAGGTACAAAAGTTTATCTAAATATACATATTAATGGTCGCCACCATGTAAACTCGAAAAACATCGCTTCGTAGTCTCATATTTGCAGAAATATTAAACAATATTATAGGATAGGTAGATTAAGGACTAAAGAGCAATTTTAATAAGGTATCATTTTGTAAATTAAATCAAATTAAATTAAATTAAATGTAATTACGCTGAGAAATACAGTAACTAAGCATTGAAAGACAGCATTGAAAACTTTTAGCCATTCTCGCCCATTTAAAACATATATTGACATACGTAACCCAGACAATACGTCGAAGAACGTTTAAAATAAAATGAAACACCTCATAGTGTATATTTTTTTTCATTAAAATTCAGCAAATATTTATTATTAAAAAATTACCCATTTTTTTTCTGATTTTATTTTGAAAATATAATGAATACCGAAAGATTTTATCTATTTAAAGGGATTTGTCAAATAGAAGACTATCTTGGTTGTTTGATGTTATAAATAGGATAAAAGCGAATTTATCGCATGATGATTAAAGGGCGATGTCGCGACCGCCGTTGTCCAGAGTAGACCTAGAGTCTACTCTGAACAACGCTGGTTGCAACATCGCCGATAGGTCAGGGTTACAAACTCGATGCGGTAAATTCGTTTTAATCCCATTTACATGAATATGGTATTTTATAAATCATAATCTATTATATAAATAGCCATTTTATATCCTTTGTCGATGTTTCTTCGCATATTACTCATAAAATATGGAAGATTATTAATAAAGTATACCTTGTGCACATTAATGGTACAAAGACCGCTCAGCATAATACACCATGCAGACTTCGATGCTGTTAACCCACATATAGAATAATTAACGTAATAACCTTCAGGTGGAACTGTGCTTAACTATACAATATAGCCCCTAGTTGTATGTATATGCCATCAAGCCAGTTTCCATTAATTAGTGGCAGATAATAACGATAATTAACGAATTGCCGTTGCTGAAATGTGCTAGATTGCCATAGAGGGTGATCGATGACTAGTAGCGCTGTATAACAATATTATACATATTAGAATATTCGTGAAATAATGCATAATATGCTGTTTTTCGCTAAATTCAAAGGAAAGTTTCTTCGCGATTAGGCTAACAGAGGTGGACGATTAATAAAATTACAGTAAAAAAAAACGAAAAAATCACGCTTTAACAGCAATGTGAACTAAAACAAATTTTTTGAAATATAAATATGTTGTTCAACAGCGAAATACCA